>JAOTOL010001652.1:3667500-3867500 GCA_034440575.1 Imbricaverruca yamaguchii | reverse complement strand
AGCCGATTGCGTCGAGCCGTCCAACGGACCAGTCGGCCGGGCAGCCCGGTTCCGGTAACTGAGGCAGTTAATGACCTGGTAAAGTGCTGCTATATAGGGGACCTGAGGTCAAGTTCCGGGTCTAGCATCTGTACTACATCATTAGTTATGTCTAAAACATCATTCACGTCTATTTTGCAGCATTTAAACGCAATCATAGCGAGCCATGACAATGACAAGCCAATACACACAAAACGAGAACATTTTGATATTTTGACTACATTTGACTTCGAAGATATTGGCCTAACGTCATGAAATTTGCACACAATGGAGTTCACCACCGTATCCATCCACCCTGCAACTTGTGTTGCTCCAGCTTTAATAGGAGTCGAGATCTTAGGGGGGCGGAATCTGCCGCCCTCTCCAGTGCGCATACTTTTCAGAGGCCCTGCAGGGCGCGTGTTAATTCAGTCACGAAGCAAAACCTGTCTGTTGAGGTCATCAATGACGCCACAAGTTGAATCATGGACATCATTAGAACCATTGAGACCACACTCAATTGTTTTTTGTCAACAGCTGCATTCACATGTCCGGCTGAGCTGACGCAGGCGACAGTCGATAGTCCAGCATCTTGCGAGAATAATATGCGCTAGCTAGTGTCATGTCATAACTAGCGTCTTCTAGTGTCATGGATAACATAGCCCAGCTCAAATGATAAAATATGGTATACATGCCTAATGACACCAATTTATATTAAAATTCGCTGATGACATAAAGTTGTGAAGTGGTGCAATTACTTACCTCCAATTCTCCACTTCGATCACTACCTACCCGATAGTATTCATTGAAAGTCAATATCAAGATCAAGATCTTGTTACCGTTAAAATGACGGAACGCCTTTCTGACTAGTTTTGCGCCGCTTCGTAGCACGGGTCTACGTTCCTAATAATGGCACACCCCGTCTGCAGGTTCATGTTTCTGATGATCGAACACTTTCTCTCCCTTGTTCAGCATCGCAGTGCAGGTCTTCACTTCCGGAGGGCTTACCTTCAGCTGCCTTGTCTTGTGTCGAATGGTACCCTGGCAGACCAGCAGTTGCTCAGCAGTCTCTGGGCCCGGCTGCCGTGACATGATCTGCTTCAGCTCCAGATACAGCCGCTCACTTTGCTGAATCTGCGCGCACGTGAACACACCAGTTGTCGAACACCTCCACAAGCATTGGCTCCTTGTCATTTTCCAACACATGAACACGCCAGTTGATGTGCAAACCGGCAAACATTGGGACATGATCATGTCGTCTGGATTCCGCAATATAGAACACTCATAACGTTGTGCTTCTAGCGAGACATATAGCTAGATGATTAGTATATATATATATATTTACGTATATATATGTATGCAATATATATATATATATATGTATATATATATCCATATATATACATATACATATTTATTTAGATATATATTTATTTATTTATTCATATACATTTATTCATTCATATGTTTGTGCACTTGGTGGTACTGACTGCTGACGTTGACTGTAATTATGGTCAGCGGCGGTTCGGAGGAGGAGAGATTGGCAGTAAGACAAAACAACCCGCACCTGTAACGTCTCCGGTGGGGTTGTCTCCTCAGCCTGTCGTTTGGACATCGCTCTACGATCTGTCAGCGCAGGGCAGTGCTCCTTTGGTAGACTTCCATGCACTGAATCCAATGCTTAAACGTACCTAACAGGCTTGTTCCACGCAGGTTTCTCCTGCACGTGAAGGGCCTCCCACTACGCCACACAGAACATCATGAGAAGTCGAAGCTCCCATTGTTGGTAGTGATAGGCATACGTACATCGAGTTCTTTTTTGGTGGCGTCTTGTGTCTTGGCAATGAGCCGCCGTTGCAGAGTTTGAATCTTCAGCACCATCTCATATGTACTGGGATCTGTGCCCTGCAAGACACCAGGCGCCTCGGTCATGCAGTGCCAAAATGCTTCACAGCATAACATTTATTTCACAGCAACATGTAAGATATATCTGGTCAATGGTGACAAGTTGATTAAAACTACAAGGGCGCCAGAATATGTTACATTTTATTACTAGGAAGCAAATATCGAACTGCCTTGTAATGGAAAGAGCGAAGAAGATTACCTCAGAGATGTGCGACCTGAAAGTCGCAGCAAGTGTATTCCAGGGCAAATCGACCACGTAATGTCGGACTTCAACACCCCCACCTCTAAAAAAATCAGAAAATTGGCAGACTAATTCTCGGGAGTCGATTTCAATCCGATCGTTCTTAATCTCACCACACTCCAAGGTTAAGAGCCATACCCTCCGGCGTTCTCAGGTCACGACGAAACATTGTTACCTGCATATTCATATAAAACCATCTTTTCCGTGTAGAAATGCAACATGAAGCACCTATTCAGAATCAAATTCAACTCTGATTTCAAATTTGTGATGTGTTTTGAACCAAGTGTACATTTGACACCAATGGCTTCGTCACCTAGTATTAAGGTCAACATAATTATAGCTACCCTATCTTCTTAAATGAAATGTATTTTGGAAATGAATGGAGGACATTTGTTTGCATGAATATGTTCTATTGAGCCGACCGTACCTCCAGGGGATAGAGTGACGACCACTTTGTTTCTCTTAGACGATGGGGCTCTTGCATGGCCCCGAATCGGGCACCGCTAGAGGTTTAACACGCGGCCTGGAGGGGGGGGGGCGAAATCCGCCCACCGATTTTTCGTAGATAACTACAGATGTTACCGGCCGATATGGACTATTTTTTGCGTACCTGCTTATAAATTATCGATGCATTGTTTAAAGCAAGAAAAATAAAGATCTGCCGAAAATCTTTCAATTTAGGGGCCGTTAAAGTAAAAACTAATTCGCAGTTCCACACCACAAAAATCGGCGCTGATGCGCCTCCCGTGTATTGGCAAAAGGGAAGTGTTCTTGACAACACTAGCGACTTGTTTGATGCATATTGTTATGCTATGTAATTTGGCAGTTATGTTAGGTCGCCGAGGTAAAGTCAGGTCGAGTTCATGACAGGCTAATGGAACCAAACTTGGTCAACTGGAATGCTGTCATGAATGCAAATGATTCTCATGCGATTGATGCCACTTTGCATGTTACTCCCTACACATACGGAAATATACTCTTTGTCATTGTGCATCTAAGCGTTTCCATACTTTATTCATGTATTTCACTCCTTTCTTTGCGAAGCCGATTGTGCCGAACCGCCCAACGGAGCAGTCGAGTGGGCAACCCGGTTCCGGTAACTGGAGCAGGTAATGACCTGATAAAGTGCTCCTATATAGGTGACATGAGGTCAAATGGCGGATTTGGCATCTGTATTGCATCATTAGTAATGTCCAAAACATCACTAATGCCAATTTTGGAGCATTTAAACACAATCACAGCGATCCATAACAATGACAGGCCAAGCTAAGCAAAAGCAGGAAAAGTTTGCTGTTTTGACCTCTTCTGACCTTGAATATATTCACCTGAGGTCATCAAATTTGCACACAACAGAGGTCACTATCGTGCCCATCCACCCTGCGAATTTCGTTGCTCTAGCCTCGATAGGATCTGAGATCTTAGGGGGGTGTAATCCGCCCCTCCCCCTCCAGTACGCGTAATTTCCAGAGACCCTCCAGGGCGCGTGTTAAAGGCCGAGGACCTTTGCGAAGCTCAGAAAATTCTTCTTAGCAGTCTGAGGCGTCACCCCAGTGCAACTCAGACATCCAAAGAGGGGTTTGGCTGCCACGCGCTTTGACCCATATGTTCGCCCTTTCAAACTGATGAATGATCTAGTTTTCTCAGAAAACCTGGGGAAACAGAAGATGAAGCTCGTGAGGCAACTGAGCTCAAATGAAACAAGTACTAAAAGGTAGTTCTCAGATTAGTGAATGGCTTAGTTCTATCAGAAAACTTATCTTTTATCGTCAAAGATGGTGCCCAATGATTTCATTTGCTCAACTCCCAGTGTACCGTGCATCAATTTGTAGCTTTCTAGAACAGCCACACTTCTTCATCTCGTACGACCTGTCACAAAACCTTCTGCTTCTTATCTGACTGCACGAGCCACAACACAGTCATGGTTCATTCTTTTCTGCAACGACTTCTACCATTCATCAGACAACGTCCGCAGGTGACTTGTATTTTCCTGAAGGTCACTGGCGAGGTCACAGGTAAAATAGCCAAGTAAAACGACTGTTTTGGCGAGCTCCTGTTTTTTTTCCAGGCAAGCGAAGCCATCGGTGTAATATAAAACCTCACCTAGTTTTGGATTAAAAAGATAAACGACATGCCTGCTGCTGGCTGTGATGGCTTCGCCACTGCCACAGCTGAATAGTCAATTGTATTCCTTGCCAGGCTTTTTCGCGTTCAGAAAGACAAGGAGGCACTGATTCACGATCTACAGGAGTTAAGGATGACGACCGCTAACATGAAGTCAAATATCACCGTCATGGAAAAGGAGCACATGAAGCTGACAAGGTTACATTATTATTACATAATCTACTCTTGTTACATTATTATCGTCAAATATCTGGAGGTGCATCATGTTCTCTTGCGAATGCTGCTACATTATCATAGTAGAACATTAGTTATCTACAGAGGAGCAGCCAAGGGGTCCTGGGGGCTGTCTCCTCTTAGCAACCCAAAATACACTAGAACAGTTAATATCTCGACATTTTCACCATACAGAACCATATTTTTTTCGGCGTGCGTGACGAGCGGAAAGCGATCTCTGTTTCTTTACTTTTCGTTTTGTTCGGACCCTCTTTAGAAAATCCCGGATGCGCCGCTGGGTCTTGAACGGATTGTTGGCACTTGTTCACTGGGAATGTCTTATGGTTGCTGGTTTTGGTGTCAATAAGTGGGGAATCAATCACCAAGAAAATGGTGTATTTTTGTCAGTAACATGTTACGTGACCTCTGGATTTAACTGTTTTTGTATCGGCAATAACAATGCATGCAAATTTGTATTATATGGAGCCATACATTTCATCCGTGGGTACGGATCAATCTTAGGTCATGTTTTAATAGCTCCCTCAAGTCGTTCGTAGGCGTTGTTTCGACTTCTCAAACGGTTGACTGTTATTGGATTAAATCGGGCCAATATATACTGAGAAATCAATACCGATGCAGTTGGTGTACCACAGGCAATGCTGTTATAATGTTAACTCAATGAGGTCATTTTGATATCAATTTCATTCAGATATAATGCGGAAAAGGGCTCGAAAAGATGTCGAGTTCGTTATAAAATCGCTATATCGGTCACCAAATACATCCTTGCCTGTGGGGTCATCATAGATCAAGCATACATATACCTGTTTTGAGGTGAAATGTCAGGTCATGTCATAATGGCATGACAAACTCGATCACAGGTGATGCTTTTTCCGCATAAATCGGTTGATTTTTTACATGTGATACAATCTAACACTGGCAAGTTAATCTAGCTGTAATCATTCTACAGAAGTCAATATGTCCGTAACAGCCACTGCACGAGGAGGGCATGTATTGTGAAATAAATAAATAAATAAATAAATTTCTACCACATGACCTCAACTTTGATATACTGGATACTGGATAAGAGAGAAGACGATATATATATATATATATATATATATATAGATATAGATATATATATTTATTTATATACATAGATAGATAGATAGATAGATGCATAGATAGATAGATAGATATATAGATAGATAGATAGATAGATAGATAGATAGATAGATAGATAGATAGATAGATATATAGATAGATAGATAGATATATATATATAGATAGATAGATAGATAGATAGATAGATACATAAATGGATAGATAGATAGATATATATAATATTATGTGGTATATACGAAAGTGTAGGTCCGTTTTTCTAGGTCCTCGTAAAATGTAAATGTATGCAATCCATTGCATGCTGGACCACAGGGGCAATTTGGCATCCTTTTCCTAGATGACCTCACTTGACCCGAGGCAACAAATTCAGATTGCATAATTATATGAATAAAATGCATGCATCGGCCAGCACCGAAGTTCTGTTATTTAAATGTGTTTGTCTGCGGTACAAGTATACACTCTTGTAGTCACTGAAATATTTTCACTTAACATGACCTGCGACATCATAGGCGTCATGTCAAATTACATCGAAATGCAGTATTCTGCAGCATATACGAATATTTATGTCAGTCTTTCAATATCCTTGCGAAATTGCACCGTTGAAAATGGATTACATTGCATGCTGAATCAAAATGGAAATTTGACATCCTACCCCAAAGTGACCTTTCTTGACCCGGGGTCAGAAATCATTTACATGGGCAATTTTATGGGCACGTTGTATATATTCAACAACAGGTGAGGTTTTATATTACACTGATGGTTTCGCTTGCCTGAAAAACAGGAGCTCACCAAAACAGTCATTTTACTTGGCGTTTTTACCTGTGACCTCGCCAGTGACCTTCAGGTAAATACAAGGAATGAACCATGACCGTGTTGTGGCTCGTGCAGTCAAATAAGAAGCAGAAGGTTTTGCGACAGGTCGTACGAGATGAAGGAGTGTGGCTGTTCCAGAAAGCTACAAATTGATGCACGGTACACTGGGAGTTGAGCAAATGAAATCCCTGGCCAGCATCTCTGATGATAAAAAGAGACGTTTTCTGATAGAGCCAAGCCATTCACTAATCTGAAATCTACCTTTTAGTACTTGTTTCATTTGAGATCAGTTGACTCACGAGCTTGATCTTTTATTTCCTCAGGATTTCTGACAAAACTAAATCATTCACCAGTTTGAAAGGGCGAAATATGGGTCAAAGCACGTGGCAGCCAAACCCCTCTTTGGATGTCTGAGGTGCACTGCACACACGCCTCAGACTGCCAAGAGGAATCTTCAGAGCTTCGCAAAGGTCCTGGGCCTTTAAACCTCTAGCGGTGCCCGCTTCGGGGCCGTGCAGGAGCCCCATCGTCTAAGAGAAACAAAGTGGTCGTCACTCTATCCTCTGGAGGTACGATCGGCTCAATAGAACTTTCTAAGGGACTGCGGAGCCTCACAGACCCCCAGCGGGACTGCATGAGAGAAACCAAGAGCTGCGAAAGGGTAGCCACATCCTCCCTCCCTTTCTACGATTTTGAATGATGTATCCGATTTGGTCACATATAACCTCAGGTCATGTCAGGTCACGCAATATTCGGAATTTTCCCCGTCAAGCATGCTTAAGTCACAGACCACTGGCTCAATTATATCAACGAGATGGCAAATATATTGTTCTATTTTCAATTTCTTAACCAAACTATTCCAAATTGATGTAAAGAAACCCTCCTAAAGTTGCAAGGCCCCCACTTACTTAGCCCAGGAGAGGAAGCAGATTTTATGATATGGTTAGCTAGAACAGTCCCCCTCCCCAAGTCCCCCCTCCCCCAGTCCCCCCAGTACTCATTGGGGTTAAAGCTATCCCCGTACTTGTCCCTGTGGTGTTGACAGAGCTTCAAGCTTCGACGATAGAGCAGACGATGAGCATTGCTACAGTTTTGTGTCATCACTTTAGCTCACTGAGCTAAAGTGATTTTTTTTGTAGTTGAACTACAAAAACTGACACACTTGACAGGACGAACAACTCCTGTGGTCGGGGCTCACCTCCAGTTTTCGCCACCGATGCACGTTTTGAGGGTTCTGCAGCTCGTTTTCCAGCGCCTTGCACCTGCTGCGCTCTTTGAGCAGCGCCCGGTGCATGTGGTACATTTCTCGGCGCATGTCTTCCAGGTTGTGCACACTGCGGTTTAGCAGGCTCTTCTCCCGCCTGCCAAATGAGAGAACGGGTGTAGGCATTGGTGAGACACGACTTCATTGCATGTACACTGAATGTTTAAGGTTAAGATTTTTGTCGGGGCCTGAGAGGGGGCTTGTGGTACAGTAGCCAACAAAACTATATCGTAACTGAAAGACTGTGGGATCTAAACTAGCTGAATGTGCGAACGTCCGGATTTCCCGAAGTTATTCGACGTGAGAGAGAGAGAGAGAGAGAGAGAGAGAGAGAGAGAGAGAGAGAGAGAGAGAGAGAGAGAGAGAGAGAGAGAGAGAGAGAGAGAGAGAGAGAGAGAGAGAGAGAGAGAGAGAGAGAGAGAGAGAGAGAGAGAGAGAGAGAGAGAGAGAGAGAGAGAGAGAGAGAGAGAGAGAGAGAGAGAGAGAGAGAGAGAGAGAGAGAGAGAGAGAGAGAGAGAGAGAGAGAGAGAGAGAGAGAGAGAGAGAGAGAGAGAGAGATAGAGAGAAAGAGAGAGAGAGAGAGAGAGAGAGAGAGAGAGAGAGAGAGAGAGAGAGAGAGAGAAGGAGGAGGAGAGGGAGAGGCAGAGAGCCGAATGCATTGTTCGGAAGCAAACCAGCCGAATGCATTGTTCGTAAAATTCAACGGCCTTGTTCATTTTGAAAATGTTGTCGCTACCATGGTAATAAGTAGGGCTTATGGGGATGTTACGGTCATGAAGCTCTGTTAACACCACAGGGACAGGTACAGGGACAGGGACAGGACGATAAACAAGGAGAGGTACAGGGACAGGGATATGGACAGGTAGAGGGAGAGGGTGATGGAGAGGGAGAGGGAGAGGGAGAGCGAGAGGGAGAGGGAGAGGGAGAGGGAGAGGGAGAGGGAGAGGGAGAGGGAGAGGGAGAGGGAGAGGGAGAGGGAGAGGGAGAGGGAGAGGGAGAGGGAGAGGGAGAGGGAGAGGGAGAGGGAGAGGGGAAAGGGAGAGGGAGAGGCAGAGGCAGAGGCAGAGGCAGAGAGCCAAATGCATTGTTCGGAAGCAAACCAGCCTAATGTATTGTTTGAAAAATCCAACGGCGTTGTACATTTTGAAAATGTTGTCGCTACCATATTAACACGCGCCCTGGAGAGCCTCTGAAAATAACGCGCACTGGAGGGGGGGGGGCAGATTCCACCCCCTATAAGATCTGAGCTCTTATGAAGGCTAGAGCAACGAAATTCACAGGGTGGATGGGCACCGTAGTGAACTCTATTGTGTGCAAAGTTCATGACTTTAGGTCAATATCTTCAAGGTCAAATGAGGTCAAAATAGCACATTTTTCTGGTTTTGCGTGGCTTGGCTAGTCATTGTTATGGATCGCTGTGGTTATGTTTAAATGCTCCAAAATTGGCATTAATGATGTTTTGGACATTACTAATGATGCAATACAGATGTCAGATCAGCCATTTGACCTCAGGTCACCTATATAGAAGCACTTTATTAGGTCATTACCTGCTCCAGTTACCGGAACCGGGCTCCCATCCGCACTGTTCCGTTGGGCGGCTCGGCACAATCGGCTTCGCGAAGAAAGGAGTGAAATACATGAATAAAGTATGGAAACGCTTAGGCGCACAATGACAAACAGTAGATTTCGGGATGTATAGGGAGTAACATGTAAAGTGCCATCAATCGCATGACAGTCATTTGCATATATGACAGATTCGAGTTGACCAAGTTTGGTTCCATTAGCCTATCATGAACTTGACCTGACTTGACCTCGGCGACCTAACATGACTTCGCTAGTTTTGCCAAGAACACCTCCTTTTTGCTAATATACAGGAAGCGCATCAGCGCCGATATTTGTGATCCGTCGCTGAGAAATTCTTTTGACCTTAGCGACCCCTAACTCGAAAAAGTTTCGGTTAATTTTTATTTTTCTTACTTCAAACAACGCGGCGGTCATTTATTGGCATGTACACAAACAATGGCGCATATAGACCGGTAAAATCCTGAGTTATCTACGAAAAACCGGAGGGGTATGCGGATTTCGCCCCCCCCCCCCTCTCCAGTGCGCGTGTTAATAAGTACGGCTTATAAAGACATAAAGACATAAAAGATTAGTGCAACTATGAGCCACAAGGGCCCTTCTTGGTTGCACTCTGTACACTGAACCAGTTGCCCACCAAATCTGTCAATCAGCCCTCCCTGTAATACTGAAAAGCAAGCCCTCTATTCTTATCATGATTGTCTATGCTGTTTTTAAAGATGTTCAATGTGCTGCTACTGACAATGTTTTCTGGCAGCTGGTTCCAGTGCTCTACTACCCTGTTGGTGAAGAAAGTCTGCCTTAACCTTGTTCTGCTGTGGTTAACTTTAATTTTGAATTTATGACCTCTAATTGCATCATTTCTGTTCAATTCAAACATTTCCACAAGATTTCCCCTCTCCAGACCATGGACAAATTTAAAGACCTGGATGAGATCTCCTCTCACCCTTCTATATCTAAGTGAAAACATATTCAATTTCTTCAATCTTTCCTCATATGCCAGGTTGCTTATGCCATTAACCATTTTGTAGCCCTCTTTTGTACTCTCTCTAAAAGCCAACAATCTTTTTCATAGCTAGGAGACCAAGCTTGGATGCAGTATTCCAAATGTGGCCTGACATATGCACAGTAAAGCTTCCTGATCACTTCCTCACTTCTATATGATACATTCCTGTTTATTGCCCCGAGCATTCTCGGTGCCTTCTTCCTGGCTTCCTTGGTCTGTTCTGATGCCCCCAGTTTTGTGTTTAGAATAACACCTAAATCCTTCTCCTGTTGAGTCACTGATAGCACTTGGCCACTCATCAAGTATGGAGCCTTCATATGCTGCTTACCTACATGCATGATTTTGCACTTATCAAAGTTAAATTTCATTTGCCATTCTTCGGACCACTTCACAAGTTCGTCTAAGTCCTTTTGCAGCGAGATATGCTCATCTTGACCTGTTATTGCCCTAAAGACCTTCAAATCATCCGCAAATTTCAAAACTTTACTGCTTATGCCACTTTCAATGTTATTTACAAATATAATGAACAGTAGTGGCCCCAGTACTGAACCCTGTGGGACTCCACTAAGAACATTTTGCCATGATGACTGTGTACCATTTAGCATCACTCTTTGCTGTCTATCTGAAAGCCACAACTCTATCCATTTCAAGATGCTACCTGCAATACCATGGGACTGAAGCTGTATCATTAACCGTTTATGGGGTACCTTGTCAAAGGCCTTACTAAAGTAAAGATATGTTACGTCAACCTGATTTCCCTGATCAAATTGTTCTGTGGCGAAGTTAAAAAGACCAAGAGATTTGTGAGACACGATCGTCCTTTTCTAAACCCATGTTGAGTATCTTGAATCAATCTGCTACCTTTCAGATAACTAACTATTCTATCCCTGATAATTGATTCGAGTACCTTGCAGACTAGGGATGTGAGACTTACTGGCCTATAGTTTTCAACTTCCCTCTTTCTCCTTTCTTGAAAATAGGAACTACATTTGCCCTTTTCTAATCGGTTGGAATTTCATTTTGTGAAACTGATCTACAAAATATTATACTAAGTGGAAATACCAATTCCTTTTCAGTTTCCCGCAACACCCTAGCATAAATATCATCAGGTCCTGCTGCCTTGTTTGGCTTTATTTTCCTGATATGATTGTAAACAACATCACTATCAATGAAATCAACATTATTTGTCAGATCACATGTCACTGAACTATGGTGTACGGTCGGCAAATTGGTCATACCTTCCAATGTAAACACTGATTTAAACTGCTTGCTCAGCTCCTCAACCATCTCACTATCCTCACCCAATGTAGTCCCATTTACTTCCAGTGGACCAATTGTGCTAGAAACTTTACTCAGCTTGTAGAAACTAAAGACCTTTTTACTGTCCCCATTACAGTTTCTAGCTAAATCCAGTTCTTTTGCTCGCTTTGCTGCCTGGTTTTTTGCTTCACAGTGCCTCTAGCTTTCCGATACGCCTTTAGATTAACGACATTTGAGGCTTCTTTAAAGACTCTAAATGCGGTTTTCTTAGCCTTAATTGCTTTTATCAAGTCTGGTGTAAGCCATGCTGGCTTTCCTACCCTTCTTTTGCGTCTTTGCTTTTGGGGGACCTGTCTAATTTGAATTTCCTTCAAGTAAGATTTGAACTTTTCCCACATTTCACAGGCATTTAAAATAGATAATTTTTATTCCCATCTGATGGCACTTAAAGCCGCTCTCATGCAGTCAAAGTCTGCTCTGTTGAAATTTGGAACCTTTACCAAATTATCCTTGATAATTTCCCCTACATGTCCTTGAATCTAACTATGTTATGGTCACTTCTTCCCAGAGTTTCTCCTACAGTCAAGTCTTGAACCAAGTCACTTAAATCCGAGAATGCAAGGTCCAAGAATGAGCCATGCCTGGTAGGTTCCGATACAAACTGGTGTCAGAATAGGCCCTCTTCAAGGCATTTCCTAAACATTTTGCATGATGGGGAGCCAACACCAGCATTTTCATAACCTTTTAGATTCAGAACCTTTTAGAAGTCACCAAGAATAAGGACTTCCTCTTAAAGTTTCTACTGATTTCCTCACAAATCACCTTGTCAAGCTCCAGTTGCTGAGAATGTGGCAGGGTTCCTGATCGGTAGAAAGCTCCTATCCTAAGAGTATTGCTGTTGCCTTTTCCCACAGTGACATCAAGCCAAATGGACTCCACAGACACATTTTTATCCCCACCTGCTACTTTTTGAGAACTGAATAAGCTAGTCATATAGAGCATTACACAACCCCCTTTCATTGCTGGACCCCTATTGCACGAAAACATATTGTATCCCTGGATATCATAGTCCTGCAAGTTATCTCCAAAATACCCTTCACTGACCCATGCCTCCGTAATGCAAACAAAATCTGGTTCCTCCTCAGCAACATAACACTTGAACTCATCAAATTTGGACCGGATATTCTGAGCATTAAACATCATACACTTAACAAATGCTTCATAACCACCTTTGGCTTTTTCATACTGAGGAGTTCTTTTATAACTAGATGAACTATCACTCTGTCCCCTTGAACTGCTGCTGTCCCTATTTGCTGACTTTGAGGTTATATTGCCTTGGTTGACACTATTGGAATATTTTTGGGTTGGCAATGCAATTTCATCCCTCCCCACCTCATTTCCTAGTTTCCCTGAAGGACATGCTCGCACACTTTGCCTAACACATGGACCCACTTCTCAGAGAAGTGCAGGCCATTCCTCTGATAGAGGTCCCACGATGATTAAAACCTGCTCCACTCGTCTACAAATGTGAAACCTATCTCACGGCAGAGCTTACCTACACTAGCGTTAGCTGCCAGTGCCCAAGAGCTCCACTCAGGGGAGGCTCTAGCCCTAGGCAAACTTGATGTTACAATGACTCTATTGTTACCCTTCAGGGTGGCCAGAAGGGCCCTGTACTCCCGCAGAAGCTCCTCACTTCCAGCAGGACCTATGTTATTTACCCCTACGTGCACTATAACTGTACTAAACTGGTGATCACTGGTGACCTGTGCCACCACAGGTACCAGGTCCTTCACGTTGGCACCAGGCCTGGTGATGCACCTCCTGTCCCTCCTACCTTGTCAGAATTATGGAGCGCTGTCTACCTTTATGGAGATGCTACGGTGATGAAGCGCTGTCAATACCACGGGGAGACGCACAGATGAAGACACCACACGAACATGACGTGGTACACGTGGCCACGGTGTTTGTCTATCTGTACCACCGGGGAAAGGACTCAACATTTAAGCCAACATTTTCCCCACCAGCGATTGGATCACAACGAGACGCTCCTGTATCTCCGGTATGCGCGCCAATTGGGAATGAAGCCGTAGGCCCGCGGGCGATGTCGGCTGCCCTGGGTCGACCGACCCACCATCCCGCTGCCTCGACCAGCCAATCAGAGAACGGACAGGACGTCAGGTGCTGCGCAGCACTACAGCGACGGCGTGACATGCCGCCCGCAGAGATCTGTACAGATATGGCACATGGTGGACGCTTCTCTCTGACCTTTATTGAGACCCACAAAATGTGCTGTGGCCTTGCATGAGGTGAGCTTGTCCAGAGGTGTGACATTGTAACACTTCCCCTAATCTTCTACACGACTAGCAACCAAGTTATGCATGCCCGAGTTGCTGAAATGATGCGCGTTGTTTTAGTGTATGTTTAATACATTTTATATTTAGCCTTGTGGTCGAACTTTTCGAAAGCATCGAAATACAGACTACACTGTTGCAATTTTACTTGTGTGCACTTGCTTTCGAATTGGTGGATAAAGTGAATCGGTATCGGTATCGGTCACAATCGGTAGCATAATAAATAGAAAATCCGCACATGGTGCTTTAAATTGAAAGAATGTCATCCCTATTCCATGCAGTCTACTACCTTCTCTACTGCCTGCTACTTCACTCGGCTCACCTCAGCTTTTTTATCTCCAGCTTGAGCAGTCTGATGTCGTTGATACGCTCACGGTACTGCTGTTCACCTTTACTGAGCGTGCTCTGTTGAATACGGATCTTCTCGTACAGCAGAGCTAGCTCGTCATTCCTGCGGACTAACTGAGTGCCTAGGATATCCCGCTCAGTCATGATCTGATTCATGTCCTTGCGCTGCTTGTTCCGCTCTGCCTCGCCGTCTGCCAGCACCTGTGGAAGTAGTGCGCTGATGATGACAACAGCGGCAGCGTGTAGCAAACCAATACGGGTGTATTCTGTGAAGCAGTCTACTGAAATTCGTTACTAGTTCATAAATTATGATGATGCGCTGTCGTGGGGTGCCGTAGGGAATCTTCAGGCAGCTGTACACAGCTGTGTTTTTGCTGAAATACATGACAGACCCTTTTCGCACATTTATAGTTTCTCCAGCTCCAGTCTTCCCAGCATTCCTGATTCCCTGACTATCGGCGTATTTCAAACGTAGCATCGATTTTCAGAAAGAGTGTTGGAAATTATGTGAGAAATCACAGACCAGTTAGCTTAACCTCACTAGGAACCTCAAAGTGTTTGAACAACTTTACAGGGATACTATCCAGATTCATCTTGACAAGTATAGCCTTCTAAGGGATGCTCAGCATGGATTTAGATCTGGAAGATCTTGCTTAGCTAACATTCTGCGCCTCATGATGTATGTAACAAGGGAGAGTGACAACAGAAGCGTGATATACGCAGCATAATTAGACCTAAGCAAACATTTTAATAGAAGGCAGTCAAAAGTCTGACTTATGGATGGAACAATGTTTTAAGTTGGATACCACAGGGCTCCGTTCTAGGCCATTATCCTTCATTGTCTTTCTGAATAGTATCGTGGTAGGGTTGATAATTAAAGTGTATATGCTTGCTGATGACATCAAATTCGTTTGAATGGCTAACAATAGTGGTGAATTTATTAACAGTCAGCTGGACTTTCCGGACCTGAAAAGTGGTTAGATTAACGGTGAATATTTTCAACTACTTTAAACTGATCAGTGTAAGCTTATGTACCTGGGGTCTAGAGGTAGGAGATCTAGATGTACAATGCGACGTTGTGAATTTGATGCCACTGAAGATGGAATACAAGCGGTTTGGTTTCAAAGCACTTGAAGGCGGAAAACAATGTAACTTTTCGAATCAGGATGACAAAATGATCGGTGTCATTGATAGGAATGGTGAATATGAAAGCAAGGAAGCTATGACAAAATTGTGCATTGTCTAATGTGCAACAGCACTTAGAATCCTGCGCACCGGTATGAATCCCTTCCTTAGAAAGAGGCTTAGATATGCTAGAAAGAATGCAGTGCAAAGTTTTTAGACTGATCAGCGGACCAGGTAATTTCGAATATGGGTGTGGTGGCTTATGGATTTTGATATGTACTCGTCCAAGCATAGAATAATGAGAGCTGATGTGATTGAGTTGCTCAGATAGAAACGAACTAAAATTGATAATCTGAATGGTGCCGTTCTATTTAGAGAATCACATACGGGTCATTAATTCATGTTAGATAAGTCATCTTGTCGAATAGTTCAACTTCAGTAGGGGCGGTTGCCGCGGAATAGACTGCCTGGTGAAGTAGTGGAAATTCCCTTATTGAATGCACTATATTATGTGGGTGGTTAAATTAATTATGCGCACAAATATTACATTTAAATCCTAAGTTGTAGAGTAGAGGATGGGAATTCGAGTCAATGGAATGGAATTGATGGTAGAAGGTGTCTTAAAGCATGCTGTTCAATATTGAATTACGCTAGTAGCGGTGCATACCTGTCGGCTGATTCGGAACCGGCCTTCGGACATGATATGTGACATGTGATGGTGGCACAATGGGGTTGATGATGTGTTTAGGACTCAGAAAATAACACAGATTGCAGGGTTTCTATCTCCTTTTCTCTTCTTATCTCTGTATAGGCTCCATTCGGTTGGGCTCCCATGGTTCTTATTAACCCGTCCCGTCTCGGGGGGTTCTTCAACCGCCCCCCTCAGGTTTTCGCGAATAGCGGACGAACGGCGCGTGGCAGCGCGCCCAAATTTGGCATACCTTTCCCACATCAATTTGTCATGCTGATTCAAAATTTTAGGTCAGGTCATCTAGGCTCAACGAGTTAGTCAAGGTCAAGAGAGGTCACCTCCAAAAAAGTTCAACCATTCCTCACGCTTTAACGGATACAGATATTTTAATGAAACTTTCAGCGTTTGCTTATCTTTACAGATGCAACAAAACGTACAAGTGGAATTTTTCATTTTTGTCGTTTTTAACTACATATAAATTTTGCGTATTTGCCGAATTATAGTTCAAATACAGGATTCTGGCTAAAATAAGCATTTTTTATTAGGGGACGTTGAATTCCAACAACATTTCTCGGTCTGCTCTACCCATTGGAGAAGGACAATTAATGAAAACCTGAAAGCTCAAAATATTGAAATTTCCAAAAATATTTCTTTTATTTTCGGGGGCCCCCAAAAAATATAGCTCTGGTCGATTTCACTGTTCTTTTTTCAATCCAAATAAATTTTGTTTTTCATATATCCCCAAAATGAACTCCCCAGAGTCAAAAACATAACGTAAATCGTGAAAAGTCGTGAAAATCTAGCCCTATGGTGACGTCACTTTCGGGGGAAAATTGTTTTGGATGGTAGGACCGCACCTTACTCGTCGAGCGCTTTCCGATGACACCTCTTTCATTTTCGTGCGATGCCTAGTTGGATTTTAGAGGAGGGTCTTCAACTGCCCCTCCCCCCCCCCCCCGAGACAGGGTGTGAGGATTTGACCGGAAAGACCCTCCTCTAAAACCGAGACGGGGTTAAGCTTCAAATCTTCATCACTTGGTGACTGCATGGCCTCATGACTGCATGGCTACACTATAGATTGATTCCCCACTTATTGACACCAAACCAGCAGCCATAAGAAATTTCCAGTGAATAAGTGCCAACAATCCACTCAAGACCCAGCGGTGCAGCCAGGATTTTCTTAAGAGGGCCCGAACAAAACTAAAAGTAAAGCAACAGAGACCGCTTTCCGCGAGCCACGCACGCCGAAAAATTATGGTTCTGTGTGGTGAAAATATCGAAATATTTGTTGATCTAGTTTATTTTGAGTTGCTAAGAGGAGACGGCCCCCAGGACCCCTTGGCTGCTCCTCTGTAGATAACCAATGTTGTACTATGATAATGTAGCAGCATTCGTAAGAGAACATGATGCACTTCCAGATATTTGACGATAATAATGCGATAAGAGTAGATGATCTAACCTTTGTCAGCTTCATGTGCTCCATTTCCATGACGGTGATATTTGACTTCATGTTAATGGTCGTCATCCTTAGCTCCTCCAAATCGTGAATCAGTGCCTCCTTGTCTTTCTGAACGCGAAGAAGCTCTGGCAAGGAATGCAATGGGCTCTTCAGTTCTGGCAGTGGCGAAGCCATCACAGCCAAAAGCAGGCATTCCGTTGTAATAACTTTTTAGTCCAAAACTAGGGTTAACATTAAGCTTTCGAGATCAACAAGAACTTCTTATGCAAGTGTCAGTATGATCTGGTGTCCCATGTTGCGTGCACCGCCATTCCCCACTTTTCTGAAAAGACATAATTAAGGTCTAATGGAGCTGCGATAACAATGTATACGTATTTAGGTTAAATTACTTATACATATATCACCTAGTCCGTTGTTGAAACCGTCATGTACGTAGATCATCCATTTGCCAGTACATTGATAAGTGATATAGGCGGATGTGTGTGTCAAATCGTATACAGCTGTACTAAAACAGGATGTTGGTTGCTTTTCAACAGATCACTATATATTGCATGTGGAATCTAAGAATTAAGAAAAATGACGCTGTCATACCATGTTGTTCCTTGGTGAGCAACACCTCGCGGGTAGCTGTCTCTTCCTTGAGCTGGTCAATTTGGTGTGTAACGATCTTGAACTTCCTCTTCATCTCCGATACTTCGTTCTATCAACAAAAATGTGAGTAAACAGGATGTATCATAAATACGATGGGGTAACTACCTTTGGCCTAAAATATGTTTTGGTTAGATGCCGGCGGAGAATTTGCCATATCGTAATGAAGGGACGGTAGATATAATTCTTAAGTGGGCGAATGTATTATAGAATATTGAGGTGTGTAAATGGGTTTAAGAGGTAGGAACAAATCGCATGGTTCCGAGTATGCGCTACAAGACTTTAACTATGCCAAGTTGAATTGCTTTTATCCAACTCTGAATATAACCTCAGTCTGCATGAATACCCCAACCTGTGGTCAACTCAGTCCCTACCATGCCCTCCATGCAGTCCTACCTGATGGGGGACGAGTAGCCTAGGGGTAAGTTGCTCGTCTCACAATCGAAAGGTTGTGAGTTCGAGTCTCACCTGTCGCTATTCTTCACCCGCGACCAATCGGCGTGAGAGATTGGCGACGCTGCATGACTCAACGGTCGATGTGTCGTAAAACCAATAACCAACCAACCAAGTCCTACATGATGCTCATCCGACCCGTATGCCCGAAGAGAAGAAGGCAGAAGTCGAGAATCAACTTTACTTTGTTAATGCATTGCTGCAACGGTGCCATATATAGTTAACGTTCCTAATTTCAGTCAGGAAGTCAAGCAGGCAAAGTGTCATTCAGATGACCCGTTGGGTGTTGATTTTCGGTAGATATGTTATGTTCATTATTGCTTCTGCTATTGCTGTGTCGGTTCAGTGTGCGCCTGCTTAATGATTGCAATATAATGCAATCGCTAAGCTCTTCTGCCTGCAATCACAATCTCTTCCGCCTGCAATATAATGGTGATGATTATAACAGTGATGTGTAGGTGTTCAGGCAGTGGTGTATTGGATAGGCATTGCACACGGTTGTACATACCAGGTTTTACTTTCAGCGTCGCGTCTGTGTTACCTCAGACGAATTTGCACGCATCGCTCTGTCTCCTATGCAAGTCTAATCACAGAACGCAGAGTAGATATAATGCACATTTCCATTCATACATCGGTATCGGTTATTTAGCCCGATTCGCAAATGACACATAAGCGCGAGCTGTCTGAAGAATGTTCCGATGGGGACTGGAGAGGTTTTCGAAATTGGAAGATTTGTATTCCCCATCGGTCGTTTTGGATCCGTTCCTTAACAAAACAGGACGTATATGAATATACGCGATTACAGAATTTACTCTAATAGTTCCTACATTGTGCTGCAGATTAAAACAATGTGAATTTGGACGATACAATATGCATCTTAGTGTCGCTTACACTCACATCTGACACCAAACTATAAAAATTCGCGTTGCCCAGCACTCTCAGTTCAGTGAAGCAAGGTAAAAATAAAATGGCGGAGGTCAATAAGTACGATGCTCACTTGTGACTCGATGAGATTCTTGCTGTATAGATTGCGATCACTTCTGACGGCTTCGTAAAGACTTTGCTGTTGTTTCATTTTATTCTCAGCCTCGGCAACTTTCTGTTTATGCTTGAATATTGTTAGTTCCTGCATCTTGATTTTCTCCAGTAACTTCATGTTCTGTTCGGTGAACGCACCAGAGTCCACTACGAACCTGTCGATTAATAGCATTACGCAGAGTGTAGAGACTGTGACATAGATAAGAACCTAGTGAATGACACTGAACACATCGTCACCTAAGTATTTGACTATGAAAATGTAAACGTGTTCTATCGGTTCCGTTTTCCTCAACAGCCGCATGAATTACGCGCCTTCGACTGCGCCGATGTTTGCGAAAAGTGGGCCTTTAAATGACCTGTGATGTCAACTAGCAACTAGTGATAATCCTTTTATCGCATGCGGGACCAACACACACCATGCGACTAATCTCACTATAGTCTTTATGATTTCTTCTTTGTTATCAAAAGTTATTAGCCAGTTCACAAATCATAAATAGTCTAACTTCACAAGACTCACGTGTACGTGCATATAAAAAATGTCATATCGATGCGAAGCTGCGAAATGGGCGATACGATCAAATTATTTTGAATCTTATTCCCTAGAACTGAATAGTTTGATGTTGATTGTCACACAAATTAAGAATGACATGAAATGTTATTTACGGGAACTGAATAGTTTGTGATGCTGATTGTCATGCAAATTTGTTCGGAATGCAGCCTAATTCGATATTCTTTTTCATTTCCGACATATAAATTTTATTTGAAATACTTTTTGAATTGTCAACTCACTTCACCAAGAAAAACCAATAGGATGTGTTAAATCATCAAGCTACTGATAGATCAAAAACAGAATAGGCCATAAGCAACCCTTCAATTATCACACTGCTTTCTCCAAAACCATGAATACTTCCAAATCATGATAAAAAAAAGTATGGCAACACGGCAGATGCAACGAGAAGATGAATTCTGCGTTTCCAAACAAGAGGAAGTTCTTCAAAATTGTAGAGCAATTGTACACGCGTGCTCGCATGTAATATCTATATGTGTTATGACTGCCTATGCGTGTGTCCAAGTTGCCTATGAGTGTATTCAAGGTGCTTAAAGGAGCCCTACCCTACCCGGCGCGTCTGATAAATACTGTCTTAGCCCGCGTACTCGCTGAATTTTAGGGGTCCATGGCGTTGCAACGATTATCCAAGTCATTTCACGATGCACTGTCCTCAGCATTTGAGGCGACAGAACAATTACTCTCCACCTGTCATGCAGTTCACCGCAAACAACAACACAAATACCTATTAAGCGTACTCCCAGCAGAAAATAAAACAACTTTTCAGCTACCTGTCACGGTCCCTCTGTAGCGAGGCAATGCCAAATTTCTGTTTCAGAATGTTGTGCCTCAGTTCAGCTGCTTCATGCTCCAGGCGTTTGTTCGCCTGGTCGTGCAGCATTAGCGCTTTCTCCTGCTTCTGGTGCACGACTGTGAAGCAAGCCAAGTATCGTCCTTCCTGTGATCCATCGCGGCATCATATCGTAGCACGACTGTGCATAGCACTACTATGTGTAGCACTGCTGCGTGGTTACAGCATAGTAAGAGGGACATGATCTTTCTCTTCGACATAGGGAGTGTTTCAGGGCATCGAGTTAATGTCTGGACCTTTACTTACGGTGCCTCCGGCCAATGCTTTTCAAATGACATGGATTCAAATTGATACCCTGCCCATCAATGGCACTACTGACTCTTTCTTAAATGATTAGGGACACTTGATAGTCACCAGCCCATTGGTATGTAGCAGGGTGGATAGTGTTGATATGAAAGGAGTTGATTGTATCGTTGCCGTTCTTTGTTATGCGATCAACATACATGCAAATGGAACGGATTGCTTTGTGCCGCGCGATGTCTACGACATGTGGTATTTATTTAACTATTTTCACTAACTAACAATGCACATAATGCTGAAGTAGCGGGGAAAAAACAACGGTATGGTATTTGGGGCAAAGCCGCTACCGACTGAGACTTTACGGTAGATGCTTACCCAGCCATGGTACATGTCATGTTATGATATGTCTTCGTCTTATTAGCGGCCGTGTAAAATACGTGTTCTGTTGTAAAAATCGATTGTTTGTTGTCAAAATTGTTCAGCATACGAAAGCCCGGTCAAGTTCTAAGCACCATGTGTTCCACAATAATCCTCAAGATTTACCCAGCTGCGTTGCTTACCATGCCAAATGTTATTCATCACATCGTGTCCGTGGGGAACGAGATAGGGCCGCGCTCTTGGACAGAGGAATACATCCCTTTAAAAGTGGTGATAAACCCTATGCCATTTTATTACTAACATCATAATTCCGTCCTGCATCTCCAACTGCCACGTGCCACTGCCAAGGACTGTCATCGCCACGAGTACGTGGAAATCCAGACTTACGCTTAGCCTTAAGAATGGTCTTCTTGAGCAGCTCGCGGTCGTGCCTGAGGGTCTCAATAGCCTTGCCGTCAGCTTGCTTGGCGCGGCGCATGCCGTCCAGCTCGTGTTCCAGACGTGCCATGCTGGCAGCGATGGTGGCGTGCTGCTGCTGCAGGCTGTCAGACTGCTCCTCAGCAGTGCGCAGCCGACGTGTCAAGGTGTCGCGCAGCTTGGTCAGACGCAGCACCTCCTGGTTCAGGTTGGCCACCTCCTCCTCCCTCTCCTGGTCACCACTCAGCCGAGGTCAGTGAGCCGAACTGATCACCACTGAGTCAAGGTCAGTTGGCTGCACTGGGTACCACTGAGCTAAGGATAGTAGGCTGAATTGGCCACCACTCAGTCACGGCTAATGAGTTGAACTGGTCACCACTGAGCGATGGTGAGTGGGCTGAACTGCCCACCACTGAACGAGTGTTGTCAGCTGAACTGGTCACCACTGAGCGATGGTGAGTGAGCTGAACTGCCCACCACTGAACGAGTGTTGGGAGTTGAACTGGTCACCACTTAGCGATGGTTAGTGAGCTGAACTGGTCACCACTGAGCAATGGTTAGTAAGCTGAACTGGCCACACTCAGCCAAAGTTAGTGAGCTGAACTGGTCACCACTGAGCGATGGTTAGTGAGCTGACCTGGTCACCACTGAGCGATGGTTAGTGAGTTGAACTAGTCACCACTGAACGATGGTTAATGAGCTGAATTGGTCACCACTGAGTGATTGTTAGGGAGCTGAACTGGTCACCACTGAGCGATGGTTAGTGGGTTGAATTGGTCATACTCAGTCAAGGTTAGCAAGCTGCGCTAGTCACCACTGAGCGAATGTTAGGAGCTGAACTGGTCACCACTGAACAATTGTTAGTGAGCTGAACTGGTCACCACTGAACGATGGTTAGTGAGCTGAACTGATCACCACTGAACGATCGTTAGTGGGCTGAGCTGGTTACCATTGAACGATGGTTAGTGAGCAGAATTTAGGGAATTCGGAGCTTTAAGCAAATCGAGGTTTAGAATATCGGGGTTTTGAAGTAAACTTGCCCTTTTGAACACGGGATGTTCGGCTTTTCTCCCTAAGCATTGGGTTTTTAAACCAATGGGTTTTGAAATTCGCTACTAGAAATGGTTGTCGTCATTGTTGGGTATTGAGGACATAGGAAATTTGAACTCCGGGGAATTTAGACTGAGGTTTTGAAATTTCCTTGATTTCGATATAGATTCGACCAGGCATGCATGTTCCAGCCCAGCTACGGAACACCTCAGACATGATAGTTGTTGGCTAATGGATAATGTTTTAACATGAACATAATCATGACAAGGCTGATGACTGAGGAGAGAGTGGCGCTTTTGCCACCCGTGTTGTCATCTGAAAGTGCGTCAACATATCGAACGAGCTCTGTGTGCCATCCCGTTTACTTGGCCGGCACTTCCTCCGCAGCATGGATCAATATCTACAAGCATTCCGCAAACTAATCGCAGCAGGCTTCATTTTATTCCATCTGCCGTCTGCCGACTGGTTCGACGTCCTCTAGCAAACTAGCTTACCTTGATCTCAGTGGCCCTCTGTCGGTTCTCCTGAGACAGCTGGTCGGTGTTGAGCAGTGCCTCCTCGTAGTCTTGCTGGAGTGTCTTGTTTTGTTCTATCGCCCGGTGTGTCTCCTTCACGGCATTCTCATTCAGGGTCTGCAGACGAAGGCCATTGCTCTCTTTTAGAATTCGGTCGTCTTTGTCAGCTTTTGTGAACCTGTGTTGGTCAGCATTACTTATCAGAAGCATACCTTTACTTAACAGAGGAATAACTTTGCTTACCAGAGGCACCCTACCAAGGCAAAAGACAATCCTAGTAGCAATTCTGCAGATGGATGAATTCGTACCACAAGCAATGCGTTTGAGCATCATTGGCTGCATATGAATAGTTGGACACAAATACGCAGTTGTATTTGAGTTACCTTTTGCTCTTTCAGCACTCCGTATGTCTTGTCGAGAATTTCTTGATTTTCCTCAAGCTTGCCATGAAGCCGCCTGTGGATGAAAACAACCGACTGTTTATCATGAAAGTCCTCCCTTTACAGCGGACTGTTCCCGTTCACAGCGCAAGTATAAGTAGGGATAACCTATCCTTCAAGTTAACGTTTGTTACAGAGGGAAGTTTGTAAGAAAAAAAAATATATAAATTGAAAGTAAATATCTGAACATGAAATGTCCTTTCAGTTCCTTTGATGCTGGAATCACCTAATATATATATATATATATATATATATATATATATATATATATATATATATATATATATATATCAGCTTAAGGGTGATTCCAGCATCAAAGGAACATCAAATTCCTTTACATCAAATATAACAGCATCAAAGTTCCTTTGATGCTGGAATCACCCTTAAGCTGATACATATATATATATATATATATATATATATATATATATATATATATATATATATATATATATATATATATATATATATGTATGTATGTATATACATATGGATAGAAAGGGGAGAAAGGGAGAGAGCAGACGAGTGAAGGGAAGTGCCCAACTCAAGGGCAGTACGTGAGAAGTACGTGGGCGTCAGAAGTATTGACGTTTCAAAAGCGCGAACTGCAACGGTGCCACCTATAGCTGTTCTGACCGGCGCCAGATAAACGTTTATCAGGCCAAGAGGCGGTCAGGTGTCCTCGTCGGTGTTGGTGTTCGATATGTTCGAATTATGAATGCTTCTGTTGTTTTCCATCGACACTGTCTTTGCGCAAACCTAGCACAGCGATGTGTCCAGTGAGTGGTGCATCAGGCTGATAAGGAACAGTGTTCGCCAAATGTTTTCCCATGGTTCTGTTGGCAACGTCTTGTTGATGTTCGCTGAAGTTAAGTCGTCCTTGTCAACGCTATGTCGATCTAATCACAATGGTCACCTTCAATGTGATGCACAAGATGCTTGGTTGGCATAGTTCGTTGGGCCCAATTGGCACGTGGCACAGCTGCCCGGGCCAGCTGGGCAAGGCCGTGGCCCCAGTGACAGATGAGCCGGATCAGGATTCAGTGTGCTTTCCTGCTTTCGTTCCGGTTTTCAAATGCAGACTCCATGCTCGGCACGACCCCATTGAACATGCTTGCATAGTTTGTCCGATTGTAGTAATGGGGCTAAAATAGTTCGCCTTTGATGTTTGCTCAATTTGTTTCCAACATTGGTGTTCATTCGCTTTTGATCAGGTCTGACCCTTTTGGTCAGGCGTAAGATAATTTGAATATCCACTATATTTGACATCTTGATCTTTGTCGATGCTCCTTTTAGGTGCAGATGAGTCTGAGGACACTCCAGCTGCGCGCAGCAACTACCAACTTAAAACGGCTTTTGGATTTAGGTTGGTTATGCTGACTGGTATGGCAGAAGTAATGTGCGCAGGCATCGACTTGATATGTAGCAACAGCTGTAAATCAAGTCCATATATACGTCATGATCAACAGTGATGAGCGTGACCAGAACTGGATTCGCCTGTGCTTGGAGGCAATCAATGGTAAACCAAGCGTGATGGTGTTTGCCGTTCAAGAACTTGAAGTAGCCGTCTGAGGTTGCTACGCCATGACCGTATCGAACGTCACACTCTATCACAATGTACCCCAATGTACCGTCACAGTGTACCACAGATAGAGGACCGATCGCTATGGTGGTGCAGTAGCCAAGTCCCCAGTGCATGCATGAACACTGTCCGGCGGTGGTGATGCTTGGCCTATGAGCTGATGCGTCACCAACCATGTCGCGCATTGCATCAGATGTAACTTATGCGACACAAATGTACGGTGGAGTGACAACAAAAAAATCATGCAACTTGGCCAATGCGTTTTTAGGACATAATTTCCCAATAGATTATGTCAAATAAAAAAGTTGAAAAATTCGATGATGAGCACCGCAGGTTAAGCATTTGATGAGCATCGATATGACGAGACGACATCGATATACCAAGACGACAATTGTGGGAAAATGACCGAAGTATTAGTGATCCAACAACGTCAACCAAAAAAGCGCAAACTCCTGGCCAACTGTTGACCTGCTGTCGCACTTGGCGGAGAGTCAGAATGCTAGCTGTAGGCTCCACTGCTGTTAGTTCGTGCTCTTGACGCTGGCTTACACTTCAAACGGGCACTCAGGCATGCTCTGACGCTTGAGCAGGGCACTTGTGTGCTGCATTCTGTCCATCTTTCACACCTCTTCTTACACCAATCCGCCCGGAGGGTGCCGAATGTCGATGGTCTGTCCAACTAGACATCTTGAGCTACTTCATCTTTGCTTGCGCTTACTTGGCAGGAGTCGGGCTTCTGCAAGATAGCTTACTGAACAGGAGCCGCATTTCTACTGCAGCAAGATCTAGCCTGTCGGATTGTTCTGCTTCTTTCAATTATAATCACCATTCGAATATCAAATAATTATCACACAATGCCCTACGTCGACCACTAAAATCGTTGCACCTTCTTCGGAATTACATCTATGTTGTGAAAGTTCCTCCCATATACTTCCCTTCTTTTCAACAGCTTTCTCCACCACTCATATATAAACATGCAAGCACTCACTGAAGCTCAATCTGTTTGTTTTCTATTTCAACCTTCGCGCCTTTGAGGTCTCGTTCATAGCGGTCCTTCCGTCTCGTCTCTCGCTGGATGTCGCTCCGATACATCTATCGAACAGTACAGACACTGCTCAGTACCGCACCAGCAACCACAACCACAGCCACAATCACAACCACAACCACAATCACAACCGCAGCCACATTGTGCACATAACTGCATCGCTCTATCCGTATATATTAGTAATTGTTTTGCAATGACATATTCTCCTATAATGATTTGCATTAGCAACCGAGCAAAGCATGAATATAACTATGTACCTCCCAATGTGGATATGACGTTGTATTGCAGGTTTCACGATATTCAAGTAGACAAGCATCATTGCATGATGCGTACATTCTTTTCTCTTTATTCAGGGAAGCAAGCAATATTTCATGTCAGCAAGTTGGTAGATAAGATGATATCTTTCGAAGCATACTAGCAGACGTCAGTGCAGCATTCAAGAAGAATACAATTTAGCATTTGCATCGTACTTTGAGGAAATATCCAGCAGTCCCGAACACAAAACATTACATCAACAATACCCACACAACGAGTTTAACAAACGGCCACTCGAGCAGGCCATGTTTGCAGAGCACGCGCTTCTGATGGCGCTCTCCGAGTGCCCACCTGCATCTCGAGCGTCGTGCTCTGCAGACGCGCCTCGACGTCCTGCCTGTCCTTCTCGGCCGCCTCCTGCGCCGTCATAAGTCGCTCCACTTGGCCGCGCAGCTTGGTCACTTCCGTCAACAGGTTGGCCCTCTCCCGCGCCAACTCGGCCCGGGTGTCGGCCAACTCGTCCATCCTGATACAGGTCGGGTGAGGACAGGTCAGCTCGTGCATCACACCACACGAGGACGGCAGTGATGCAGACAATAGACCGCCTGCAAGCCCACAATAGTCCTGGATAGCTCGGGACGGTACTTTGCATCAACCACACGGGAAGAAGCGACTTTAAAACTGCTGGATTCCTGACAACGTCCAGATCGCTTCTGCATCATCGGCTTAGCAGCACAATCTGGGCAGGACAGCGAATACAAGGCAATATTTTTATGTCACCATAGACGAAAACGGCTTCAAAGCTGGACACCATGTAGCCCGCCTTTGCTGATCACTACGCTGCCATGCTGACCACTTCCCCGCCCTGCTGACCATTGTCTCACCCTGACCACTTCCCCGCCCTGTTGACCTCTGCCTCACCCTGATCCCTGTCTCACCCTGACCCCTGTCTCACCCTGACCACTTCCCCGCCCTGCTGACCTCTTTCTCACCCTGACCACTGTCTCACCCTGACCACTTCCCCGCCCTGCTGACCACTATCTCACCCTGACCACTTCCCCGCCCTGCTGACCACTATCTCACCCTGACCACTTCCCCGCCCTGCTGACCTCTGCCTCACCCTGACCCCTGTCTCACCCTGACCACTTCCCCGCCCTGCTGACCACTGTCTCACCCTGACCACTTCCCCGCCCTGCTGACCTCTTCCTCATCCTGACCTCTGTCTCACCCTGACCACTTCCCCGCCCTGCTGACCATTGTCTCACCCTGACCACTTCCCCGCCATGCTGACCTCTGCCTCACCTTGACCCCTGTCTCACCCTGACCACTTCCCCGCCATGCTGACCA
The DNA here is from genome assembly GCA_034440575.1 of Imbricaverruca yamaguchii. NCBI lineage: Eukaryota > Metazoa > Arthropoda > Thecostraca > Neoverrucidae > Imbricaverruca > Imbricaverruca yamaguchii. Next base: position 3,839,156 of record JAOTOL010001652.1, on the reverse strand, counting down.
CTATCTCACCCTGACCACTTCACCGTCCTGCTGACCTCTGTCTCACCCTGACCACCTTCTCGCCCTGCTGACGCCTCTCTTGCCCTAGAGCTGAATATTCCGATTTGATGGTTTTCCTCCACTCTGAACAGGTGTGCATGACATGCTAGCATGCGTTGTTCAAAAACGTTTGTTATTATTATCAGGACTAAAATATCGCAATGTTTAATTTGTTCTAGGTACCTATACGTGATGGATTCCAAGTTACCTTTGGCATTAGGATATGCAAAGCATGGCGTTGTTATAGTCTACAGTCATTAATTCCAAGAACAGTATTTTTGGACACTTTTGATGCGCATATAGACTCAGTATTTCCGGTTGGGTCAAAAATTGTGAACCAATAATTTCGCTGATAAATTATCAAGCCATCTGACGTAAAAAGAGAAAAACATCCCCTTCCACCGCTTTACTTTTGTGCAAAGCTGCCCTTGGACAGGATCGAAATTATTAAATAGAGCAAAATAGATTGAAACAAAAGTCGGAGCACAGATGGCTTGACATAAGCCTACTACGGTAACTTGAATTCGACGGCAGTCAGCATCTTGGCTTGAGTACTCCATCTCTGACGGTGCAGAACTGAACACTGGCTTACTGGTCCCGCTGCTCTCCAGACACCTGCTCTCCCTGCTCGGCCAGCTCGTGAAGTCGCACGATCTCGCCCTGCAGCGTCTCCATCGTCCCCTTGGCGTCTTGCTCACGCTCGTACGCCATGTCCACCATTTTCCACGCCTTCTTCCACCTCCTGTTGAGCAGATGACAAGAGCTCGTTACCAGGTCCTGCTTGCCTCCCACACCTGGCTGGAAGATGGTGATGGTCCAACTCCAGGTCCCGCCTGCCTCCTACACCTAGCTGGAAGATGCTGATGGTCCAACTCCAGGTCCCACCTGCCTCCCACACCTGGCTGGAAGATGGTGATGGTCCAACTCCAGGTCCCGCCTGCCTCCCACACCTGGCTGGAAGATGGTGATGGTCCACCTCCAGGTCCGCCTCCCCCACACCTGGCTGGAAGATGGTGATGGTCCACCTCCAGGTCCTGCCTGCCTCCCACACCTGGCTGGAAGATGGTGATGGTCCACCTCCAGGTCCTGCCTGCCTCCCACACCTGGCTGGAAGATGGTGATGGTCCACCTCCAGGTCCCGCCTGCCTCCCACAGCTGGCTGGAAGATGGTGATGGTCCACCTCCAGGTCCCGCCTGCCTCCCACACCTGGCTGGAAGATGGTGATGGTCCACCTCCAGGTCCCGCCTGCCTCCCACACCTGGCTGGAAGATGGTGATGGTCCACCTCCAGGTCCCGCCTGCCTCCCACACCTGGCTGGAAGATGGTGATGGTCCACCTCCAGGTCCCGCCTGCCTCCCACACCTGGCTGGAAGAAGTGGACAGTCCACCCCCAGGTTCGTCCTGTCCTCACAAACCGAACTGGAAGGTGTGGACAGTCTGCATCCAGGTTCAACCTGCCCCCATCCCCTACTGGACTGGAAGATGTGAGACGGAAGATGAACAGTCCACCTCCATGTTTAGATTAGCTTCCACACTGGCGTGATAGGTGTTGGTTCAGCAGTCTTCAAGTCACCTATGTCGCTCTCACGTTACGCATTGCCTTCAGAACGGTGTTTCTTTCTTGTTCAAATGACGATTGCTCATGTGCATGCCTCCTCTCGCACACTATTTGCTTGCAATTAAATCCCATTATCGATTGAGATGTCCTCACGGAACATGACCCTGTTCCAAGCAAAACACGTTGCGTGGTAGTGGCCTCCACTACCCAACCTAGGAGATTCAGGTCAACAGTAGAATTTATATCCAGATTTTGACGTGTCGCAAATGCACCGGCACAGTCGCACCGCTACCAAGTTGCCGGAGTTGCCAGGCCAGTCTCCAGCTGATGCTCAGCCCGAGGCTAACTGGGATCGAATTTATCAGTTTTAGTCCTGTCTTGCCAGCCCAGGAGAAAGTGCAGGCCGGCTGTCGAACCAACTGCTAGGCTCGCTGGCTATGAAGTATGCACAAGGATACACAATACTGCATGTGCTTGTGAGCCGAACAGAACAGTACTCGTCATGGTTGTGCTGCACGCCAGTCAAGTATCGTTAGCCCGGCAATTCCTCACTGGGGAAAGGGCGCTTAATGACCAATGCACTTTTGTCCGGATAACTGGATAATTAATAACGGATAACAATCGTCCGGATAACTGGAGACACACGACACTGCCATCAAAATTTCGACATTCTTCGAACAATCAGGGGTAGTGAAGCGTTCATCATTATCTGACCATGACGTCGAGGACTTCCTCGAGAGTGACGGTATCTTTTGTCTGTGGTTGCCGTTCTCACTCTTTTCTTGTTCGTAGTTTTCTCCTTCCTTCTCGAAACCGCCTCCTGGCATCCAGCTTGGCTAATATCAAGCCCAACGATTCCATTCTGCTTCCGCTCGCATCCCCTTGCTGCATTTTGTAGAACGCTGTCTTCCTCGTTGGTCATCATCGACAGTAATCTACTGTGCCCGATGTCCAGGATTTCGTCTAGGTCGCGTGCAAACATTGGCTCGCTTCGCACCACCACTCTGCCATGGAAAGTGGAAAACACGCGGTCTTAACTAAAGTGGTGTGCCTTTTAAGCATGCATTGTTTCTTCCATGCCGCATTGTCTCTTCCAATGTTCGGAGTCTTCACTTTTTCCCAGAAACTAGCAGTGTTAACGCATATTTACACATGTTTGGTTCGGAATTTACTTTTCTCTTCCCTTTGGTGATGAAGACCATTTCACGGTCTGGCGCTTTGAATGGAGACTAGTGCCGATAATATTGCAGCCATGCAGGCATACTGGCCAAACTTTAGCGCCATCCCGCTTATTTATGGTGAGATAAAACCTTCCATATTATATATGTATATATATATATATATATATATATATATATATATATATATATATATATATATATATATATATATATATATATATATATGTGTGTGTGTGTGTGTGTGTGTGTGTGTGTGTGTGTGTGTGTGTGTGTGTACACATATCCATATATGCGAGAGATTATGTGCAATACAAGGTATGTGTGTGTATTTCAGGTTCAAACATTGTGATGAAGGCGTTGTGACCATTGAATATGAGGAATCTATCAGGCCACTTCACTCACGAGACTAGCGGATACGTTGAAAAATTGAATTATGCTATGTAGAATTAGGTGTGCGTATTTGTAATGCATGGCAGAGTGCAGCCCAGTTTGTTGGCCCAGTTATTATGGTACACTTCCTCAAATTGGCATTAAAACGGCCAACAACTGACGCCTTTCAATATCTGTAATCAAAGCGTCACATGGCCATGCACAGTACCGAAGGCACCCACCCTCTTAAGCGAGTCGATGGTGTTCTTGTCCTCAGTGGCCAATTTGAGTGCGGTAGCTCTCTCGGATGAGAAGGCGGCAATCTCGGCCTGCACTGTACGGTACTTGTCCATGAGGAGGCGCTCGTTCTGGTGCGATCGCTGCAACGCCGTGTGCAGCTTGCTGTATTCGACTCGGAACCGTTCTAAGGCTGGGTCTGAGGACAACTGCTCCAGCACCTGCAAGCGAGTACGGAGGTCACACACCGATAGATTGTTCCGCAGATGGCTTCAGTGATTGTATGGGGTCTAGCAGTACTGTCCATAGTAATGTCCATGGAACAACATTGAGCTAATTCATTATCTCAAAGTATGCCTAAGCTCTAATTTTGATGACTATATTAATCAGTATTTCAATGCTATATCAATTTGAAATCGTATTTACATCCTCGCCTCGACAACTACAATCACGAATCTGGACACACTTTGGCAGGAAGCCCCAGGTGCTGACGAGGAGACTTCAGTGCGTGGCTGGAGGCCCATCCTGTTACCCTCAGGTTCCAGATCAGGCTAATTCGTCTTGACGGCATGCTTCATAGCTCGCGAAAAGACCCCAAAGCCAGGCAGGAGGCTCCTCATGTTGTTTGGAAATCTCGAGTCAGAAGGCCCTGTGGCTTACGGTAAAGTTCATGCCTGGGAAAAATCCCCATGATGTTGCTCGGAGAACCAACCTCAGGATGTTGGACAGGGAATCATAATATCCGGTGCGACGTACCGCGGTGGGGCTGTTCCATGTTGTGAAATTATGGGCAAGTAAATATTTGCGTCCCCTTTACGTTTCTGGCATCGAAGCATAAATTAAGTTCATCTTCTTCTCCGGTTGGTCCCAGACCTGTTGTGTCTCTTATAACCACCCAACAAGATCAAGAAGGTGTTGACCAAGGATTTTCTTCTAAGGCCCCGAGCTAGGAGTGCCAGTAAATATTGAGTGGAGTCCCCTCGGACTCACGATAATGCTCCAAAGTGCGATATCAAGCTTCCTCGTGTTGTTTGGAGATCCTAGGCCAAGAGGCTTCACACGGTGTCTGCAAGACTTGTGAACAGGCCCCAGTTCCGGGCAGGAGTGCCCATCATGCTACCTGGTAGCTTAAGGTGACGACGTACATCAGTCTTCGCAAGCGGCCTCTAGAGATCAAACATGTGCGGAACCTCCCGAAGGTAAGAACGGCCCAAGGAAAAATTAAGTAGACCCTCATACGGAGCTTATTCCCCTGTCCCTAGAAGAAAGTGATGAGACCGTCCCTGGCTCATTAGTCATGGCCATGTCACAACATCAGCAATGTTTCTCTGAGTCCTGATGTTGTTCGTTTACCGAGAAACGTTGCAGACGCATGGGCCCGAACTAGCGACTCCCACATCGCTTCCGCTTGCGGGTGAATGAGATTATTTGACCGCTTGGTCACACACATCACAAGCTCCTTTCTTAAATATTTGACATACCTCTAAAATTGGACTTAAAAACGCATGCCTCAACCGGCTGGCAAAGCAGCCTAGTTGCCGTGGGCCAAATATTGCACAAGTTATGATCCTTTATTATATGCCTACAGTCCTTAAACCGCTGCAACCCATTGGATCGACTCGCTCAATCTCCTAAGAGAAGGCTCGCCCAGTACCACTAATGGCGCTTTCGCTGGTAGCTATATCTGAGTCAAAAGGTGGCCCAGCAATCCAAGATGGCTAGTCGTGCCTAGGTAGCTTGTTAAAAAAAATACATGCATTTGACAAATTGTTTGCGAATGATACGCACCCCTTCAAATTCCAGTTCCATGTCGCCAAAGTCGAGGTCAATGTCGGCCACATTGAAATCTGACGCTTTTGATTCTTGTCCTTCTGCTTCTTCTTGGTCCGAAGCATCGTCTTCGGCTTGGTCAGAATTGTCATCAACTTCGGTGAGCGGATTCATCTCTTCAGATTCATTGCTAACTGCTTCCTCTTCGTCACCGGTGATGTCACCTGAGTGCTCCTCCTGTAGAACCAACGCACTATGGTCCTGGTGGTGATAAACTGGGCATTAGACTGTGATATAAAAGTTCCCCTCCGACTGTTCCCTCATGTCGGTGAGCTAAATGCAGACGTCATTAAAGTTACTTGGCGACTTAGCTATTGATTGGTCACGTCATTAGGTGTGAAAAGAAGTCTGTAGCAACGTTTAGCATACGTAGATCGGCATTTTCTAGGAACCTCACAGTTCATATTTTAGTGCCTTTTGAACGATTCCGTCGCTAGTGCTACACCAAATAGTAAAATATTCACCGAGTTACGTTATCTATGCTGATGTATGCATGCAAAATTATAAAAGCACGCTGTGAAGTTGATGTAGATTACTCTAAGTACTTCGCTATTGCATAAAATGCGTAATCTCTGCTATCAGGAGCATATATAATCTCTGCATAGCAGCAGAATATATTACAGTAGCCGCGTACAGTTGCATGCAATTGTACATGCCACCGGTGGCTGTTCGCTGTCCATATATCTCACCTCTTCTTCTTCCATTGCTGCTGTAAAATAGCGTCGAAGTTATCTTGCTTTGCAAAAAACTTAAGGACTAGCTTGTTCTCTTCCAAGGTATCTGTTTTCGTTTGTATTCACTTGGGAAAGAGCAAGTTCAAAAACGTTCGTGAAAGTGGCCACATGACAATCAATGAAGCCTAACTCAAGTTTCCTTAGCTGCCTCCGGTGTATCGATGCCATGATCCATTCTCGCCAGTCCAAGATTAGCTGAACTTAGCACGTGGCGTGTTTATTGAACGCTTGCATGATAGAAATAGTGCAATCGGTTGACGAGAAAACAATGCAGTTTGCATTTATTTTAATAGCTACTACTAAAGGTAGTCAGTAAGCTAAGTATGAGTGAATCATCAACAAAAAGTTGGAGTTACATACATGGAGTTATATACATTTCGGAGTGATACCCTCGAGCATTACTTTGTGGTCATACAACAAGGGTATCATTGGCAACAAATATATCGTCGATAATAAAGAGGAATTATGGTGCATTATGCATTATTGAGAAGATAAATGATTAAAGAAAACATACCCGAAATACAATATTAACATTTCGGAACTTTAACCTCGTGACCTCATGCCCTCATGACCTCGTGACCTTCTGTGACCCATGTCCAATTGGAATTGATAAATTTGATGGCAAATACAAAGTTGTTTTGCTTTTAAAGTTCCCATGCAGGCATCCATTCTCCATGGTTTCTATTATTTTCAAATTTTCGAGACCGACGGATTTCGAGTAAATTATCTCCAATTGGAAGCTACTGGGGATCGAACAATGAATCATAAACGGTGGCAAATATATGTTTGCTTAACAAGCAAAAATATACTTTAAAAAATTATGTACGTCTTATAGCTTGCTACGATAAACTTCGCAGAGTGCAAGGTCACTCATTAGCGATAGGCCGGTTATTGGAGTTTATGGGCGCATCGACCGAGCTGGTCATGCAGCAATCATATCATAGTCAGTCCAGCAATCGCATATACACGAAAGTCAGTCGACAAGGCAGCTGCATGTGAAGGGATCGACCTAAGTGTGGTATAATGCCGTTTTGCGATCGTCATTTTGTCAGGTGTAAGTGCGAGTTAATGAATATCAGTAAATCACAGAAAACGTGATTTATGATTAGAAGTGTAGGAGCCGTCCCAGTTCAGCAATTGATGACTCGTGCCATAATGCTTTCATTAGAGAAAGAGAGATACGCCCAAAGCGATGCATTCGCGCATGGGTGGGTGGGCTACAGGCAATCAGTGCGTGCTGCACTGACAGTGCAGCATGGCACCTTGGATACAGCAGACTACCACCGCCGGTCAGAAGGTATTACCGATAAGTCATCCATAGGCTCTTCTGCGCGTGACGACGTAATTTTACTGTGGAACATCTGGTGGTTTGGTAATGAAAACATCTGATCGTGCTGACCTCACAACAAAAAGCACAATAATGCCTGTATTCTACCTGTAGGCACCATTTATATGGAGGCACAGTCGAATCCATAGCGTAATGCGAGCACACACGCGTTTTTCTTGTCACGGTATACATAGCGTGTCTAGGAAAACATAAACATTTTCACAAGATTTGTGTGGATTCATCATGTTTTGGGCACTTCTTGCATATTGCACATCGTTGCACATTACTGCACTGCACTCAACAGTGCATAATCGAACAACGATGGGATGGAACAACGAAATAATCGTCAGATGGTTAGAGCTTAATTTTCCAGCTTACAAATGTGTAGCTCTCCAATGCAGCTCTTATAGCTTCTTCAACAAGGGTTGAACATTTTATGATCGCCATAGTGACGTAGCTTATTTCCGTGTAACGGCGTAATTTCAGTTCAGAACATCTGGTGGTTATTTACAAGTACTGAATGTCAGCACAAATGACAACGATGCAATATGGCCATATTGGACCATTCTAACAGCATATTAAAAAGTACAGTTGTGTTCTTTCTTTCCACCTGCAGAGCTTCATTTATATGAACGTACAGTCGAGCACCTATTACAAGCCACCCTTTGCTGTCACAGTGCACATAGGCTGTGCCCGGAAAAGTCATGCTCACATCCTGCATGTTATTTCATTATTCACGTTTTTGTGGAACACTGCGCATGTGGACATACCGCGTGAGACACTAATGCACGATGGTACACATGTTAGGAAAATGAAAGCAGATCAAACGGCGTTGATTTGGCCTTGTTAACCAACTCATTACAAACGGCGTCGATTTCGGAGTTTCACCAAACCAAATTTTGCGGGTGAATATGGAATCTGGGGCATTGGGCACCTGAGGACATGTCAAAATACTGTCGGAAATTCCCAAAAAGACAATTTTAGCGCCGTTTTTGCGCGATGGGTGAAATGGAACGTTTTCCAGATATTTGGTGAATCCAACGTGCAGGAGGGCATCAAAACTGGTAATAAAAGCGAGGCAAGCAGCTTGGATTTCCTGATATGGCTTTTTGAGATAGTAAACATCAATTGACAGATGGTTTTAAGACGACGACGGCGAGAACTCGTCCTGGTTCATCACTTTGATCCAGGATATTTTTTTTTTATCTGTTAAACTATTTTTAGCGAGTTGATCATTAAATTCCGTGTGAATTAAGACATTTTCATGGATGTGTCATATTTCAGGGATTTTTTAACAGGCACAGATAGCTAGCATCCAACAGAACATATTTTCATTTGATGGAAATTCAATTTTGTGTTCAAACATGTCCGTAAAACGAATTTTACATATTTTTATATTTTGGCAAGATGTGTTCTTTTAGGCCTGCCAGAGTTCTGAATCTTGCTTGCATCAAACTTCCCTTCGTTGTATCCTCTTCATTTCCGATGGTGATTGTGGCAAACAATTTTTTTTTAAATCGGAAAGATCAAAAATATATTTTGAAAATATTCCAGCTGGAGATTTCACGCACAAAGCAACACCTCTGGTAAAGTGAGGATCGCTCAAGTTTTCAGTGACGCTTACCGATACTTCAGCAGCATTTTTCTTATTCATGTTTGCTATATGTCATGTTTCTTATAGGTACTTACCTACCGCGCCAGGTTCAATATGTAGGTAATAGAAGCTGATTTAATATAATTTGGATGTGTTGTTTCCCTGTCCGATGTTGTTTAATACGTCTCAGTTGCTCCGAAGTACAATTGCGTCACAACGCGTAAATGAATTCATGTGTGACATATCGGTAATTAGTGACCAATAAATTCGTGACGGTTTTTAAGGAAAACTATATGATCTGCATTAAAAAGGTATGAATGTATTTCCTTATAAAAACGTTTTCATATGTCTGTAAGTCATTTTCTACCTTATGCAGCTTTCTAATAGAAGAAAACTTGCACGAAATCTGTCCTTTCCTAAAAACGCAAAACCGCAAGAGGTCATCAAGATCGGACGGCGATATTGGATATTTATACGAACGTATTTTTGTATTTTTCTTTGGTCAGCGATATCACGACCACTTGTATTTCTGCCGTCAAATTTGCCACTTTTGTCGGGTTAGAGCCACGGGATGTCACGAGATCACGAGGTAAGTTTTAGAAGTATTGATATTTTATGTCGGCAATGTTTCGTTTGCATCATTTTTCTTTTGAAATGTATACAATTAGCCACCATTTTCTCTTCTTATTGATGACACATCCATCGTCAAACCAACCGATGTTTTTTTACCTAAGAATAATGCCGGAGGCTATAGCTCAAAATGTTTGGTCGAATCGGGATTATATTTGCACCGCCGTACTCCGAGCCAAAGACTACCTGGTGAGAAAATGTTGGCCTCCATATAATTTACTCGGTGGTCGATCTGTCGTGGAACGCACCAGCTAGTGCAGTGCGCGCTGGGTCTGGTTTAGCAGTGTTTAGATTCCTATGGTTATCGAAACTAAGGTCTGATCTTAAAATTGAAATCCTGTAGACTGTAAGTGACGCGCTCGGAATAATTGCGGAGGGTTCTCAGGAATCTCCACTGACGATTACATGAATCCATTGGTTTATTTTGTCTATGTAGCAGCGCATTATGGTTTTTCGCAAAACGAGGCCGAATGTCAAACAATTATGGCGTCACTGTGTTACGACGCTTGGCTGAATGGCATAGTGGGGTTTACGAGAGCAACATTGCGTTTTCGCCGCCCGGGTGGGCACATTCGTTAGGGGACACGCGAAGTCATGTTACGGCTAGCGTATAGTTTATGTCTGTGAAGGACATGAGAATTATATACTCGCCAGAGGGATGAATAACAGCTACAGCTGCGCGCTGCGAAATTTTGAAGATACTTGTAATAACAAGAAGGAAGTCCCATCGAGCTTCTTTGGAATTTATCACTTGTTTAGTGAACGTTGCATGAGCTGGCATGCCTCACTTCCATTTAAAACCTCAAAAGTTGGACCTCCAACTTATAAGGAGCTTAACATCAATCATATTTTGCACACGAGGGGGAAAAAATATGCATGTTGCACGGACACATTTGACTTCAAAATGGCTTTTGCCCTGGAATACTTCCACGTTTTTCGCAAGGCCGATACTTCTATATGTGCCCAGAGGTGCAAAAATGAGCCAATCAAATATCCTCTCTTGTTATCAAAGACCAGTTTTTCTACCTAACGTATGGCGCCTTACCTAGTGAATTAGCCTCTTTAGACGCATATTCCGGCGCAGATTTTCACCTCTGAAGGGACGGATTACTACCTAATTACTCTCTGGTTTGGAAACATTGATTTTCCTCAGTTATTTATTTCTTGGTGACAATAGATATTATATGGATGCACATAAAAGTGAGTGCATTGACTAAGTTGCAAATCTGCTTCAATCATGGGCCATTTTCCCCCAAATTCCTGACTTTGGACAGTGATGCCATGGCTTCCCACACACAACCTTCACTGCAGGTTAAATTGGACAATGACTTTTCAGTACATGCAATCCCAACGAATCAGCAATAAGCAACAAACAGTCTTCTCCACACAATGAAGTGTTCCTCAAAACGAGATAAACTTCCCCCTACCCCCAAAAAACGACACATTTGATGGTGTTCTGTCTGGATACAACATAGCATTTTCAAATGCATGAAACTTAATTTAGTTTCTCAGGTCTATTAGTCTGTGTTAACTGTTAAGAGGAGTACACAGTACACATTTATTTTTTTAATAAATAAATTTGATCCGAGTTGTTGTTGGGGTGGCTTGAGGAGCCAGGGTTCTATTGCTAAGCAGAGCTTGTCGCGTGAACCCTGGCCCCACCACCCGATCCATGAACTCCAGCTCAACGGCAGAATTTAGACCGAAAGCTTAACGTGCCGCCAATGCACCGACACGGCCGCCCGGTAGCTCGTCCCCGGCCTTATCGGGCCAGCTGCCAACTGACACTCCCGGCCGGGGGCTAGATGCGAGCGCGCGAAGCGACTCGAACCCTGTGTTGCCAGTACAGGGGAGACCAGTGCAGGCCAGCGCTCCAACCAACTGAGCTACTGGGGCACCATAGGAGACTGGGTAACGAAGGGAAGGTGAGCAACACCATAGGAGGGATTCCCAGCTAAGCACGCTTGCTGCTGGAGGAACCTTAAAGTAGCCAGTAGATCTGAATGCCAACATTTTCTAAGTAGTCCAAAAAAATGAGCACCTCTTCACATGTGCTTCCAAACCTCATTGGCTATATATTGGTCAGTTATGTTGAAAAGCCCGTGACATTTGCATCAGTTTGTAACACATTTTGTAGCAAATATGGAGACAAAGTATAGTTTTAGATTGCACAGATGCCACATCCATTGTCCATTATGCTTATATTTGGCTCAGCTTGCATAACTGTTTAGAACGAACTTCTGTACCTCCATGTATGTGCTATCCCAGATACGGTTGGCATGGAGAGTTTACCTCCGCATACTCTTCATGTGAACAAACCTATTTCCATGTCAACACATCCAATTCAGTTTTATGGATGTGGTTAACAAGTAACCACTCATTTTCTGTGAAAATGCTTGCATTTCAGTTGGCAGGTAAAATACCACTAAAAAATGGCTTTGAGTTAGGTGCCATAGCATAAAGAATAACGTCAAAAGAAGAAAGAAATGTAACATAGCCTAATCTAGCCAAACCTAAACTAACCTCCCATGCAAGTAAATTTGTTGTTTCAAAAATGGAAGATTTCAATCAATTTTTGTGCTAAAAATTTGTCAACTAAAAAACCTGACATAAGCTAATCTAACCCAGCGTAACCTGTTTTTTGAAGAAAACGGCCACAAGGTTATTTTAAGAAGAAAAATGTCTTGATGTGTACAATTATTTTTCTCCAACGACAACACATCGACATTCTAACACATCCACTAGGAAATCCACACATTGAAATGTGTGGAAGGCATGCCTTGTGAAAATCACAAAACAGGAATACTTAAAAAGCCCGGTTTCTTGGACTATTCTGCTAGTGAGCTGAAAAGTAAGTATTTACAAAAGAAACCATTGGTTACATTTTCATGGTAATCAATAATTATTTTCTGAAAATCTCGTTAAGGACTTGAAATTGAAATTTACCTTCACGAAAAGGTTAGATTAGTCCATTGTCATTACATCTAATGACAATGGAAAAAAAGTAATGGCATTGTCATTACTTTTCCGAGAAAACGTATATGGTAGTAGCATGGTTAATTCATTATTTTAGTTGAAGGGTGTTTGAACCAAAGTCAGCTTTGGTTAGGTGCCATAAAAATCATTGGTTTTGATATGTTGGTAACCTTTCTGGAAAATTTAAGACCGAGACTAATCTATAAACTATGTGGAAAAGTGAAATAGGTAGCTATCAGGGATGGATCCATAAATTGTGATCAAGGGTGCACTTGTTCTGGAAGGGCACCATTTCTCCAAAGAATCGTACCAAAGAATGAATGGACGAAAATTGTATAGGACTGACAATATAAACACACCTTATATAAGCTAGGGGATTAAACAACACAGATTAAGATAGGCACAAAGCCTATTACACAACCCATCACCTCCCTTTATTCGTGTATAATATATTTTCTTTCCACATAGTGGCTACAATTAGGCAAGGACAAGGTTACTTTTCCAGGCTGGGATGATTCCCTTTGCTTCATCCCTACATGCGAGCGAAACTAATACTTAGCGAAATTACCACATATAACGTGTTGTCTCACCTCAGGAACCAATGCCGAACTTGAAAATCTTCGGTTAGGCTCGACGCCAGTGTGCAGTTCGCGGAGAGGCATTGCCGAGTGAATTATTTGGTGGCGAGCAAAAGTATAGCACATGCCGTTAAAGGTGCAGTTCGAGTACCCACACCTGACCTGCCTCGATAATTTTACAGAGGGCAATTTGGTACCTTCCTTCAAATGCACTTTCAGGCAACAACGCACTGCACTGCCCTCACTAATCACCCGACAACCCAAAAGCAGAGCAGATTGTCATATTTTTAATGGCATGCTTTTGGGTGATTGTGCGGCAATGAAATCATGTTTAGTGAGTTATAAGAAGTATAATCAATACAAATGTAGCGAAATTTCGTTCAAATTCCGGTCACATCAGCTGGAATATCAACATCCAAGATATTTTCTAATCATCTTCGACAAAGTAGTTGGACATGTTTTATCGCTGTGTACCTGGTATACCTTATCTTGGGCCAAAAGACTCGAGAAGTTGAAGGGACCGTCATATTCTTCAATTGGGTATCCCATCTCAACCATCGCACCAATCAGCTTACGTTTCCCTGGTACTCGACCAATCAGTTCCGAATGGTCTATGGTAAAAATATGGTACGATATGTGGTTTTCCGGACTGTTGCTACCACAGCACGAAGTGATACCCCCAAATATCTTCCAATCAGAGGCGGATGCAAGGGTGGGGAGTAGTGGAGACGTGGGAAGTTCGAGGAAAACTTGAGTGCACCCACCCACCTTCCGCTCCAGGGATTTATCAATCAGTCTCCCCTCTGGGAAGAAAAGGCGGCCCCTAAGACGGAAAGGCGGACTTCAGCATGTTTGAGTGTTCCCTCCACAGTTCAACGATTGTCTGCCGAATGCGTCATTCCGGGGACTTCCGCAGTGTTGATTCTCCGATGAAATGGTGCTACACCAGACAAGTGCCCTCCACTCTGAAATGTTCCTGATCAATTACTGCTACAATTTTTCCCAGTTGATACATGCAGTTTTAGTAAGCATATTCATTTGTATGAATCATCCAGCTTAACACAGTGGGGGCTGCTAATGTTCTGGACAATATTGTGCTGCCAAGGAGTTGCACGTATCAGGTCCATCTGCTGCCCTCCATGAAGGGTAAGAAGGTACACCGCCCCCTCTGCCTGCGCTCTTGCGTTAGTTCCCAAAATAAGAAAATGATAACCACATTGCAATGTAAGCGCATTATAGCACCAGACCAATGCGCCTGGCGCCATCTCTGACCAGGTTTAGCACGTGACATTCACTTGGTGGCGCTATGTGAGGGCACCCGGTAATAACCTGGTATAGTATGTAAGCAGGCGGTCACCAAGAGTGCATTCTGCGCCAGTCGTAGTATGACGTCACTGTGTGTAACCTTGTCAACAGCTGGCAACGAGCGCTAAACACGAGCGCATATCCCAGCAGCCTGTCGCGTAGGGGAGCCGTTCGTGTGACGTATGTGAAGGCAGAGGTTATTTGATTAAATATGCAGCTTTATATCCGATATGGTTCATTCGATTTCGTTAGTTTTCCCTTCAAGTAAGTAAGTATTCTCAACGTTGTATAATAAATCCAGATGGTCTACGCCCCTAAATTTATATTTGTGTTTCATTGAAAACCATACCCATGACTCGAGATCACGGGTCGGTCGGTAGGGTCTGGATCCCCTGGTTTGGTACCCTGCTAATCAACATTAATGTTAATTTGTAATTACCTATCCCTATCCAATCTGAAAAAAATATATTTTGAACTTACGGACTTGGAATCCCTGGCTTCGTGAGAGATGTCCAGCCCTGACCATACCGCACAACATGTGATTGACATGGAAATAGCTATGTTACACCGAGTTATTGATATAACACTGCTACACTGTTACACTGCTACACCGAGTAATAACACTGTTACACTGAGTGCCGATCAAGTCTACCAGTCCATTATTCACCCGTGGTACAAAACGACGACTTAAAATAGCCCACGACTACCGTCATTAAACGCATCAATGCTGAGACAGATATCCGTTCTGGTCGCCGATTCGAAAGCTCAGGACGACCATACACTACCCTGCAGGGGTGTCGACTTTCGAAGAAGAAGCACTGGGTGGGGGGTCGAAGTATCGAATGTCACTGCACTTAAGACAACCCCACCCACAAAACTCATCGGATTTCGCCCACTTTTTCGGATATCAGAAATTCTTATTTTATTTGGCGATGCTTATGCTTGATGTTTTCGTTTATTCAGCATCATCACCACCAGGCAAAACCACCCAATGCCCGGTGAATTCACAAAGTTAAAAGAGCAGTGCACAGTACATATCGACATACAAACCATGTGTCATAGATTTGATAGAACACTGCAAAGTTTTGTAAATTGCTTAATATGAGCAGATTCGGTAAAATGTCCTTAATTATCATTACAACTGCTAATTTTTTGCAAGAGTGCTCGACATGAACGGTGTTCTCTATTGCCACATCGGCTCCACTGCCATATTACTTATTCCGTTACCAAATTTAGATGCAATCA
Organism: Imbricaverruca yamaguchii; assembly: GCA_034440575.1. NCBI lineage: Eukaryota > Metazoa > Arthropoda > Thecostraca > Neoverrucidae > Imbricaverruca > Imbricaverruca yamaguchii. The sequence goes on along the minus strand of JAOTOL010001652.1, from coordinate 3,823,552 downwards.
AACTAGTGCCAGAACATAGTAGCATTCTGGATAGTACGAACTAGTATATTTGGGTATGTATTGGGACCAAGTACTTTTCATAATTAGATTTTAAGCAGGGTAATTCAGTGCGTATTCATCGCAAATTAAGACCTGTTTACACGGGGCAGAAAATGGCAGACTTCCGACAGAATCGTGACGTTGGCAGGACGGAGTAGGACGCGGCAGGACCGAGCAGAATCGAGCAGAACCCGACGTCGCCCACGTCCGCAGCCTCATACGTCACATCATACATGGATGACGTCGCGCAATATGCCATAACGATTATGATCCAGTAGCTTTATCGACGTCGGCGACGCCGGCGGAAGACAACTTGACACATCTCATTTCAGGGGTAGCTCGCAGAGTGGGTGGTTGTGAGACTCCAAGTAGGTATTTCGATTCGTGCCGATCTCTATCGGTTTGGGGTTGGTGTTTCTTCCTACCTATAGACTGTTTGATCTTACTGCACTTCCATGGCTCCTAAGTCGTAAGCCATAGCTTTCGTGATAGAAATCGTCTTTTCTATCATATTTTTGGCCTTGTGCTACGTGGGCCAGCGGCCAAATTGTTTCTCGCGCTGAGGCTGGACAGTAGGGTGTACGTCCAAATAGTGCAAGGTGAACCATAATTTGATCATGCCGTTCATGTGGGAATAATATTGACCACTCATTTCCCAAATATTTCAATCCCCATCCGCACAGAAACGGCGAAGTTTTGCATGTTCCACACTAGCGCCGCCATGCGGCAACAACGAACACACCCCAACTACGTTGACGCAGCCTAAACTTTCTCCTATTGGAGGAAGAGGTGGGAAAACACGAACGGGTTCCTGGACGTCCAGCTACAAATGGATATTTGTACATACGTAATCATATTACATAGACTCACTCTATGGCCAATGAAAGCAAGTAACATGCAAGCCGGCACAGCGAAGAACAAACGACCTACATCACAATATTTTGCTTCAAGTTCAAATGCTACCATCATTGTTCAGATTCCAAATGATGAAGCGACGATCAATCCATTTACTCTCGTCTCCAGCGGCCTATCGACCAGACCTTGGAATGGCTCTAGTCCGTTATGCCAACAGCCACGTGTTCACTGTCGGTTGTCAAGCTCATCAGTCATACCCCAGAGCCCATGGCCAGCGCGAATGACCGTTTACTCCCAACAGCCGGCCGCTGCTCCAGTGCCAGCCGACTACAATGAATCCGTGCCGCGGGTCCACCGACGACCACACTGGCCGCCCCCGTCACCGCCTTCACGGGCCTTTCCACGCCATGGTGGATGGGATAGTTACCCACTTCCAGCGGGACATTCCGGATGTCCTCCAGCGCGGCACGCTCAGAGCCCCGTGAGAGGCGGCCAGTTATCAGGGTCTGAAGAAGCGCTCTTCTTCTCCCAGGCAGGATTCGCCACACGGAAATCCTTTGTGATCTTGTTCATGCGTGATACCTTTGTAGCACTATGCAATCTTTCGAACGCATTTGATTGCGGAATCCCATCATTCTCCTATATCTGGTCACTTCCATAGCCACAGGCCTAAAAATACGTTCAGAGGGTCTTCACACTGGGTTCACCGTTTCGCCTAACAAAGTCGCACATGGTTAACTACGCTCTTGTTTGTCGGCACTTGGCTTTTGGCAGGTTTATCGGCGGTCAGATACAGGAATGATTGGCTTGCGCGCAAGGACACTCACGGATGAGTACCGTGAAGGACATTGGATTAAAGGATGGAAATGGTGGTATGAAATAATAAATTATGAACGTTTTGAAAAACATGTTCGTACGTCAGCATAGGGATTGGGCAATAGATAGATTGCCATTAGCAATTTAGGAGGTGAAATGGTTTCTCCCCATGGTGTGAATTCTCACCCAGAATTCCCAATCCTAGCTCCCTGAGGAAAATGTTGGCAAAACAACAACTACTAAATACTCTGGGCTATATCATATTGTCACTGTCTGGGTCACATCTCGCACCGCCGCGCTGGGGGCGGGGACGGTCAACTCCATTCGCGTTTGGTGAGAGTTGTTCACCGGTATGAATAGCAACGAAAATACGAGGAACACTCAGATCAACTAACGACTAAGATGAGAACATCAACTCCACACCGACACCAGACGTACAGATGTTCACCAGTGTGAATACTAAGGTTGATACAGGAAACGCGCCTATCAAATGACTACTGAATTGGAACATCAACACCCATACAGACGCACGGCTCTTCGTCGGTAGGAACACCAATGTGTTAGCACAAGGCACATGGATCAGGTTACCATTAAAATTATTATTAACACCCATAACAGACGTAGAGCGTATAGGGAGAGGAAGGCGACAGGGGGAAGCCAGTCCAAAGTGCGGGAGATGCAGCCGCGGGATAATTACAGGAAGTGCAGGGTGATGGTGCAGGCAAGGTACAGGGAGAAGCTGGCGGCAGGGACGGGTATGAATAATGACACCTAGGCACAGTGCGGCTGAGGCAGGAGGAAGAGCAGAATTACATGTATGGCATGGCAAGGGCAGGCAGGACGTCAAACGTCATGATGCAGACTAGAGCTACACACCAACAAAGCCATTAGAGCTTCTATGGGGTTTGATCCCACCCGAGAGCTTTCAACGGAGCTGGAGCGTGATGTTATGACGCCCACTCGCTGTAAGAATGCTCTGAAATACGTCAGCAATCATATTTTATCTCCGTGACCATTGCATGAGGAGCTACAGCAGCCACAAGCGAAGTTGTCACGGTAGGTTGGACTTTGGCCGCGTGGCGGCGCTAGTGTAGCCTGTACATAAGCGCACCCAAAATTGTTCCGCTTTGTGCAGGATGGGGGATAATATTCAAGAACAATGAATGGTGGCATATTGTTCTCATGTCCATGGAGCATGATAAAATCATAGGTTCGCCGTGATCAGCGGCAAAAAAGATGTCGACGATACAGCCTACTGGATAGTAGCTCCTGGTTTCAAGCCGGCGGTGCGCTATAAAAGCGAAGCCATTCATGCTTCCAAGATTTGAAAGGCATAACCTCTTCCTCCTTGTCTAAATCGAATAACTCCTATGTAGTCCTGGTTTGTTTGCACTTGCTCGCGGGTCTTCAGCGTTGTGAAAGACAGTCGTTCATCGCCAACAACCGGAGTCTTGACACTGATATCAGCTCTAAGAGAGGAGGAACCCGCACCCAAAGTAGGTTTCTCCGTTTAGTGCATTTTCTCCTGCGTCTCAGATGATGGCAAAGCAAAAGTGTGTGGTGAGCAGTTGTGACGTTTGAAAACATCTAGTTTTTTAGCTTCTTTTTAATAATTTCTTTTTTAAGGCGGAAAAGCAGAAAGCAGTATCAAGCTGAGTAAGAATGGACTTCGCCCCCTGTGGACCTTGTTTCCTTTTACTAGCTCCCAGTGACTTATCCTCCCTAAAGGTAGTTAACCCTTTCAGGGTCAAAAGGGAACTCAATGGACTGGTATGCCAACTACAAGTGGTGAAGATAATCCGCTCAGGTGAGTTGCTGGTACGGATCAGCACTGAGAGGCAAACCCACATTCTGCCGTCATCGGCAAACTTGTTCGGGAAGCAAATCTCGGTGACCATCCTGGACAAGCTAAATTCTGTGCAGGGAATGATGTATACCCCAGGCGTGGAGGATATGTCCGATGAGAAACTATAGGCTGAAGTAGCGGATCAGGAGGTATGCGAGGTACGACGCATGCGTTCCAAAGGAGGACGCCCAAACTCGCTTCTGCGAATCAGATGGAGACGGCTTGTTCTGCCTTATGATATGTACGCCGGCTATCTCAGATACTAGGTGAGGCCACACGTCCCAAGACCGATACGTTGCATCAAATGTCAAAGGTATGGACACGTGGCAAGGTCGTGCCGTTTACGAAGCCCAGTATGTAGAGCATGTGCACAGGGACACTCCACCTCCGAGTGCCATGACTCCACCTATCAGTGTGCCGGCTGTCAGAGACCGCACCGGGTATGGTCTCGAGAGTGCCTTCGTTGGCACGGTGAGTGCGAAAAACTGTACAGGCGTCTCGGTGGTGATCATGTTCTAAAACTCTGCAATTCCAAATTAAAAGTGATTGGAAGGATTTCGCATCTTTTTGTAACATATTTACACCATTATGTGAAATTTGTGAATGCATTAGATCCTTTTTCTTCCTGTCACTCATATTTTGGCGTTTTCCCCAGCTCTGAGTAGGAGATGTCATTCATGTCACTGAAATTTGCTGAAAGAACGCACGCTTCAAGTACGCTGCCAGCCATAACCTCCGACCCACATAAACTCGAGTACGGCCTCCCACAGGGCAGCGTAGTGGCTCCCACCCTATTTCTCATTGCCATCAATGATATTTCGTGTGATATAGCACTGGATTTCCCATCGGTGCATTACTCTCTATTCGCTAATAATATCGCCTTTTGGTGCTCCCATACCATAGTTAGTCGGTCGTTCTCCGTATTACAGGAGAACGACCGACTAACTGTAGTAGTTGTGCTGAGTGGTGTAAAAAGTGAGGTTTCTTTCTTTCTACTCCGAAATCAGCAACATTGATTTTCAAGCGCGATGCTATAACTAGAAGCACTTTAGTTTTGCAATTGGATGGCCATCCTGTTCCCGTAGTTACTGCACATAAATTCCTAGGAATTACCCTTGATAGCCGTTTGACGTTCCAGAAACACATGCAAATAACACACGCAAATAATACTTTGTAGAATTTTTAGCCGTTTTATATGGATCAGAGCAAATAATTCAGCTGAGAACACAGTGTTATTTGCACCGACTCTAAATCATCATTACAGGCCCTCCAGCGACTGGACGACATCCAACACCCCTGTGTCTATGACATTATTAACATCCTGCTCTCCCTACCATGCTGGCAAAACGATGTCTTCCTCTGGATACCTGGTCATTGCGGAATCCAAGGGAATAATAATGCTGACCAACTAGCAAATGAAGCTACGAACCTTCCAATACATCTAAATCTCCCCCTAACACTGTCAGATGCGTTGTGTCAAACCAAGCTGTGCTTCTCAACATGCCTTCGAAACAAATGGCGAGAAAATCACTCTAGCCATCTATACCACATCAAGCCTATCATATCCCCGTGGTCTACGTCGAACCAATGCAGCCGTGAACACGAAGTTGTATTGGCCCGTCTCCGCTCAGGTCACACTCAACTCACCCACAGTCATCTTTTTTACCTTTCTCAGCCACCAACCTGCTCCTCATGCAATGTACGTCTGACCGTAAAGCATCTATGTGTGGAATGTACTCGCTATTTCAAGCGGCGCCATATCTAGTCTTATCTTCGTGCCTCCGCACTGACGAAGAATTTGTCCACCCTGCTGGGTAATATAATAGGTTGAGTCGAGGTGGAGGACGGAGGTCGAGAGAACTTCTGTCCACTCCACTTAGACTGCTGCATCACCCTTCGGTCGCGGCAGCATTCGCCACCGGCGGTCCAAACTGCTCTCCAAGTGTTTGTTCAGGTGGTCGCACACTTACATAGTATGTCTTGTAATGCAAAATCCCAAAATGTGACTATTTCTGGCAATAGTCGGCCCTCGGAGGCTGCATGAAGCACAGATGTTTTCATGTATGTGATGAACCAGGAAACTTGCCATCCCTCTCGGTTGTGTGCTAGGCATCATCTTCCATTGGTTTGCGGTTAGCTGCAAACCTACCTTATTAACCCGCGCCGTCTCGGACGGTCTTCAATCGCACCCCCCCCCCTCAAGTTTTTGCGCCGATAGTAGACGAACGGCGCGCGGCAGGGCACCAAAATTTGGCATACCTTTTTCCACGTCAATTTTGCATTCTGTTTCAAAATTTTTAGTCATGTCAGCTAGGGTCAACGAGTTAGTCAATGTCAAGCGAGATCACCTCCAAAAAGTTCAACCAGTCGTCACGCTTTAACGGATACAGATATTTCAATGAAACTTTCAGCGTTTGCTTATCTTTAGGAATGCAACAAAACGTACGATAGGAATTTTTATTCTTTCCGTTTTTGACCACTCATTAGTTTTACATGCTTGCCTATTGGAGCTTAAATCGAAGATTTTGGCTAAGGTAAGCATTTTTGATTAGGGAAAGTTGACTTCCAACAACGTTCCTCGAACTGCTCTACCCAGTAAAAAGGCAAAATTAAGAAAACTTGAAACTCAAAATTTTGACATTTTCAGAAAAAGTATATTTTCTGGGGAAACCATTGTATGGCCCTGGTCGATTTCGCTGTCCTTTTTTGGTCCCAAATAATTTTTGTTCAAAATATCCCCAAAATGAACTCCCCAGAGCCAAAAACATAATGTAAGTTGTGAAAAGTCGTGAAAATCTAGCCCCCTTAGTGGCGTCACTTTTGAGGAAATTGTTTTGGGGGTGAATCCGGGCACCTACTCCTACTCGTCGAGCGCTTTCCGATGACACCTCTTTCGTTTTTGTGCAACGCTTAGTTTGGATTGTAGAGGGAGAGGTTACTATCCCCCCGAGACTGGGTGTTAGGATCTGACCGGAGAGACGGTGCGGGTTAACGTACAACATTTAATCTGGTGTCTGGATCTGCCGGGCTCCATGGACCTCGCGGCGCTACTCTGCCCGGCGTTGACTGTTCGCTATATCAGCTTGATCGATCTAGTCGATCGGGTTCGAGTGGGATTTTAGTCGGCGCCGGGAGAACGCTTGGTCTTCCGTGTATGGGGATCGTGACGGATCCAGTCGGTAACGGAATACCTTCCCCTTCGGCCGAATGATCCAGATCAAATGTCAGTAAAAAAGACATCTCATGTTTTCTGCTGCGTTCTGCCGTGGAACACCTCCACCTGATTGCATGCAAGTTTGACAATGAATGGAAATTGAGACAATGGAATGAATCCAGTGCAAGCTCCATCAGCTTTGCTTGCTCTTGCTGGTGCTTACGAGGATCAGTATGGCAGTGCAATTGTGAATTGGTGGCTTTGCTTATTTTGTTTCAGACAATTCGGTTGAAAGGATATCCGCATCGGCGAATCTCAACAGTTTATTATGCAAAGTTGTGGGTAAAAAGTGAGAGTAAACAATTTTGAGCTTGCACTAATTTTCGTGTTTGAGGAAAACGTGGACAGTCAATTTATCTATTCCAAATATGCTTCTTTTCAAAACAATAATGTGCTATTTGACGTCAACTATGTTTTCCAAGTACCTTGGTGCGTTTCAGTTTGTAATTTTACCTTTCTCTTCATGACATGGAGCTAGCATAAGTTATTGGGGGCCGAAATTAACATCAAGGGGGCGAAGAGCAGCATGGATGAAGCCATGGCCCACACAAAATGACACAAATCGACGCCCTGCTACCCCGTGGCAGAAGGCCACGTGACGCCTCCGTGGCCGGCTGGTGACGGCGACGACAGCAGACACGCTGCGACTGGTGACGGCGACGACAGCAGACACGCCGCGACTGGTGACGGCGACGACAGCAGACACGCCGCGACTGGTGACGGCGACGACAGCAGACATGCCGCGACTGGTGACGGCGACGACAGCAGACACGCCGCGACTGGTGACGGCGACGACAGCAGACATGCCGCGACTGGTGACGGCGACGACAGCAGACACGCCGCGACTGGTGACGGCGACGACAGCAGACACGCCGCGACTGGTGACGGCGACGACAGCAGACACGCCGCGACTGGTGACGGCGACGACAGCAGACACGCTGCGACTGGTGACGGCGACGACAGCAGACACGCCGCGACTGGTGACGGCGACGACAGCAGACACGCCGCGACTGGTGACGGCGACGACAGCAGACATGCCGCGACTGGTGACGGCGACGACAGCAGACATGCCGCGACTGGTGACGGCGACGACAGCAGACACGCCGCGACTGGTGACGGCGACGACAGCAGACATGCCGCGACTGGTGACGGCGACGACAGCAGGCACGCCGCGACTGGTGACGGCGACGACAGCAGACATGCCGCGACTGGTGACGGCGACGACAGCAGACACGCCGCGACTGGTGACGGCGACGACAGCAGACACGCCGCGACTGGTGACGGCGACGACAGCAGACACGCCGCGACTGGTGACGGCGACGACAGCAGACATGCCGCGACTGGTGACGGCGACGACAGCAGACACGCCGCGACTAGTGACGGCGACGACAGCAGACATGCCGCGACTGGTGACGGCGACGACAGCGGACACGCCGCGACTGGTGACGGCGACAGCAGACACGCCGCGACTGGTGACGGCGACGACAACAGACACGCCGCGACTGGTGACGGCGACGACAGCAGACACGCTGCGACTGGTGACGGCGACAGCAGACACGCCGCGACTGGTGACGGCGACGACAGCAGACATGCCGCGACTGGTGACGGCGACGACAGCAGACACGCCGCGACTGGTGACGGCGACGACAGCAGACACGCCGCGACTGGTGACGGCGACGACAGCAGACACGCCGCGACTGGTGACGGCGACGACAGCAGACACGCCGCGACTGGTGACGGCGACGACAGCAGACACGCTGCGACTGGTGACGGCGACGACAGCAGACACGCCGCGACTGGTGACGGCGACAACAGCAGACACGCCGCGACTGGTGACGGCGACGACAGTAGACATGCCGCGACTGGTGACGGCGACGACAGCAGACATGCCGCGACTGGTGACGGCGACGACAACAGACACGCCGCGACTGGTGACGGCGACGACAGCGGACACGCCGCGACTGGTGACGGCGACGACAGCAGACACGCCGCGACTGGTGACGGCGACGACAGCAGACATGCCGCGACTGGTGACGGCGACGACAGCAGACATGCCGCGACTGGTGACGGCGACGACAACAGACACGCCGCGACTGGTGACGGCGACGACAGCGGACACGCCGCGACTGGTGACGGCGACGACAGCAGACACGCCGCGACTGGTGACGGCGACGACAGCAGACACGCCGCGACTGGTGACGGCGACGACAGCAGACACGCCGCGACTGGTGACGGCGACAACAGCAGACACGCCGCGACTGGTGACGGCGACGACAGCAGACACGCCGCGACTGGTGACGGCGACGACAGCAGATACGCCGCGACTGGCGTCAGCAGGCTGCGTCTGGCTCACAGGCAGTGCGTAGTCAGTCGACTGGTCCTGCCGTCTGCCATCTGTACCCACCCTGTCGAGGTCTGTCTGCCATCTGTACCCACCCTGCCAAGGTCTGTCTGCCATCTGTACCCACCCTGACGAGGTCTGTCTGCCATCTGTACCCACCCTACCGAGGTCTGTCTGCCATCTGTATCCACCCTGACGAGGTTTGTCTGCCATCTGTACCCACCTTGCCGAGGTCTGTCTGGCATCTGTACCCACCCTGACGAGGTCTGTCTGCCATCTGTACCCACCCTGCCGAGGTCTGCCCTGTCATCTGTACCCACCCTGACGAGGTCTGTCTGCCATCTGTACCCACCCTGCCGAGGTCTGTCTGCCATCTGTATCCACCCTGACGAGGTCTGTCTGGCATCTGTACCCACCCTGACGAGGTTTGTCTGCCATCTGTACCCACCTTGCCGAGGTCTGTCTGCCATATGTATCCACCCTGCATCTGTACCCACCCTGACGAGGTTTGTCTGCCATCTGTATCCACCCTGACGAGGTCTGTCTGGCATCTGTACCCACCCTGACGAGGTCTGTCTTCCATCTGTACCCACCCTGCCGAGGTCTGCCCTGCCGAGCCGCGCTGTCAATGTAATGCTGACTTTTGCGGCGCGTGACGATGCCAATGGCTGCCACTAGTGCCGGTGGGACACGGTGGGACAGTGGCCGCGCTCGCCCCCGACGCTGCCCGGTGGGCGACGCCCATCCGGCCCACGGGTCCCCCACTTCCGGCCGATCACAGCGGGCACGAAACCTTGGCTCTGGCATCGCGCGCTCCGTGCGCCGTCCCGTTGCCTGCCACTCGACTGCCGTGACTGACACTCCATGTTAACCCGCTCTCTTTTGACCGTTAACTCCATGTCTCTCCGGTCAGATCCTCACACCCCGTTTGGGGGGCGGATAGTAACCCCCTCTAAAATCCCCCTGACATTCCAAATTGGTGTGGGAAAAGGTGTGCCAAATTTAGGCGCGCTACCGCGCGCCGTTCGTTCACTATTCGCAAAAAAAAACCTAAGGGGACGATTAAAGACCTCCCGAGACAGCGCGGGTTAACATGATATACAGCTGACACCCTGTTGATATTCTACTGACACCCGGCTGACACCATGCTGACATCCTGCTGACATCCTGCTGACATCCTGCTTATACCCTGCTGACACTCTGCTGATAATCTGCTGACATCCTGCTGACATCCTACTGACACTCTGCTAACACCATACTGATTACTTGCTGAGATCCTGCTGCCACCCTGCTGACACCCTGCTGACACATAAAGACATAAAGACATAAAAGATTAGTGCAACTATGAGCCACAAGGGCCCTTCTTGGTTGCAAGTTGCACTCTGTACACTTAACCAGTTACCCACCAAATCTGTCAGTCAGCCCTCCCTGTGAAACTGAAAAGCAAGCCCTCTATTCTTATAATGATTGTCTATGCTGTTTTTAAAGATGTTCAATGTGCTGTTACTGACAATGTTTTCTGGCAGCTGGTTCCAGTGTTCTACTACCCTGTTGGTGAAGAAAGTCTGCCTTAACCTTGTTCTGCTGTGGTTAACTTTAATTTTGAATTTATGACCTCTAATTGCATCATTTCTGTTCAATTCAAACATTTCCCCAAGATATCCCCTCTCCAGACCATGGACAAATTTAAAGACCTCGATGAGATCTCCTCTCAGCCTTCTATATCTAAGTGAAAACATATTCAATTTCTTCAATCTTTCCTCATATGTCAGGTTGCTTATGCCATTAACCATTTTTGTAGCCCTCTTTTGTACTCTCTCTAAAAGCCAACAATTTTTTCATAGCTAGGAGACCAAGCTTGGATGCCATATTCCAAATGTGGCCTGACATTTGCACAGTAAAGCTTCCTGATCACTTCCTCACTTCTGTATGATACATGTATGACATACATGTATGTATGACATGCATGATACATTTATGACACCCTGCTGATATCCTGTTGACATCCTGCTGACGCCCTGTTGACACCCTGCTGACACCTTGCTTACACCCTGCTGATACCCTGCTGCCACCGTGCTGACACTCTGCTGATAACTTGCTGACATCCTACTGACATCCTGCTGATAACCTGCCGACACCCTGCCATGCTCTGTATTCATCAGCTCTGTTTGACTGAAGGGAAAATAGCAGGCTTTGTGGAATTCGCGTGCGCTTTGCCGCGAACGGCTTACAAGACTAGCTCCGTGCTTCGCTGTCTCCGAACTTTGCTTGTCTGGTCTAATTCTATCTTGAATGACACTGGTGAATTCAAAGAGACATCACACTTAGCTTATGTCATCGCGTATTGAGTCAGAACAAACTAAGATTGCTCATACTTCAACAGTATCATGAACACTTAGTGCTAGACTTCGTGCTGGCTGTGTATCAGCTTAGTCTGTTGGTGACAGCATTGGAAACCGAAGTATGACGAATTGCATAGTCTATCTTGTTTCTTCCGTGTACAGCGCAGCTATGTACACGCCATCAAAGCAGCAAAGCACCGATTCTCTCTGCCCAATTTTCTGGATCCAATCTGCAACACAAAAATGAAACGTTCAGATTGTTCTGTTTTTTTTTCACTCCAACATGCGCATCTACCATGGCCTACAATACTGTATCAAACGTGCACCGAAAGAAAGCTATAAGACTCCTCTATATTCCGATGCGTCGTTGTTAAGTTTGAACATCTGGGAGACGAAGTTTTATCAGCGTCTTTTCTAGTCATGCTTCGTAAATGTCTGATAAAAAGATAATCGGTGGTGCAATTTGAAGCAAAATACTTTGTCAGTTATGCTCGTGATGGGCAAAAAATCAGGAAAAGCATAGACAACTGTTTTATATGCGTGGCTTACATACTGATAATAGTGCAAACTGAAGCATTCGAGGATAATCTTCTTCTATTATATTTTCTGTCTCGGTCACAAGGTCTACATGGAAGCAATGACTTCCTGAAGTATTGGCTCACGATGTTTTCGAGGTGCCGAATTTCGAAAACTTCCGAATTTTCAGAATTTTCGCGGATCTAGAAACAGGTGCACAAAAAGATATGGAAAAAGGCGTCGCGTGAACGGGTGCTTGTCCATGAAATTACATTTTCGGATCGAAATAATCATTTAATGGAAGAATACAATGGATATGAAAATTAAGAAATTGCTTTACTTTCGAAAGTGTTACCAAATTTATCTTACTTTCGGCAATTTGCACGCCAGTCTCTTCCCGCTCCTTTTCTCGCTCAACATTTGTTTTTGAAGCCCATAACTTTTCCAGGCGTTCGTATGCGCATGCATTAATATACACAACACGTAAGCTTAAATGAGTTTGCATCTAAGGCGAAATTTATGCATGTGAAAGTGTGCAGGCCGCCCAACGAATGCACAAAGCAAACATGATGTCTGTTTCGTCAACACGTCACAGAGGGCTCAAGAAGTTGCTAAGAAGGGCCAGCTCCAAACATGGTCTGTGAATTTCTGCCAAAGTATATTTTCACTGCGTTCCTTCATTTTTTCCAAACTAATCGGCGTACATGCGGAATTGACCTTATGAAAACAGGGCTCATGTCAAACGGAGCATGCTGCATTTCATTCTGGCCCCTCTACCGGATCGAGAAAATCAGGTTGAGCCACGTAATGCAAGCCGAGTCTTGGACGACGTCAGAGTGCTGTGACATAGGTACCCGACACTCCACATTTTACAGCCCAGTTTCAAGTGACTCGAATCCTCATCCGATCACGGATGGCTCAGAAGTCTAGCTCTCTGTCTTACCTTGTAATTAAGCCAGTAGCTAGCCAGGCGACTGGCTGGTCGTGAAGAAATCCATACCGAAGTTCATCATAAAGCATCTAATCAGCATAGCAGTGGTGATTCCTGACACGCGCGGGACATCACCACACCGTAGCAGAGAAGCGCACGGCACTCAGGACGGTCCAGACACATTTGTCATGCTATACTTTGTGAGAATAACTCATAGTGAGTATGAATGCAATGGTGCCGTTTATGTTTTCATCGGAAGAATGGCTATGTGAGGTGCATGACAGCTGATTGTCATGATGGATTGTATGGCAGGGTATTGACGAATGTCGCGTGGTTGTGACCGTCGGTGAAGTCGTCATGACAACGGATGACGTCTGGGCATCTGCTAAGCTTTTTTCGAGCGTGTGAGGACATTAAGCATTTAGCTCGGTGCAGTGCATAGTGCTGAGAAGATGGAGTGGGGCATTAAGCTCGGTGCAGCATTATACTTATAGTGTATGAATTGTGGCTCCATTGTAATTAGAAACAAAGGAAGAAAGAGCAGGCGTACAGGAGCACAAGAAATCGCGGTAAGACACAACAATTGGACACCGGGTGTCCGAAAAATCAGGCCAGACCTCGGACTTTCAAAAGTTCGGAATATGTCGCCAAAAATTGCGAAACAGAAAAACCGTAACGAAGGCCATCAAATCACACCGAGATCATGAAATCGCACAGGGGTCTCTGGAACAGACAACGTTGCCTATATGGAAGCAACGTTGCCTATAAGTATTGTCGTAGCAGGTTCGTCGTGAGCAGTCTGTGCATGTCCTAGCAGCTAGGACGTGCACCAGTTGTTAGGACATGCACGTTGATGGTGCATGTTGATGGCCAGCGGCCTGCAAAAAAACGGCCTTTGAAAACCGACATGGTCCTAAAGAAGGAATAAAAGGACCGGGCACTAAATAAACACATAGGGGCTTGAAAAATGCGCCGATACCTGAAAAATATCGTCGATGCACAAAAGCAACAACACTGTTTAAAAGAAAGCGTCGGAGATTTAAAAAGAATGTGCCAAGCCCTTTAAAAAAAATTGAAGCCTCAAAACACATCCATAGATGAAGAGAAACCCAGCAGGGCTAAAAAGAACACCTAGCTAAGGCCTCGGTTTGATAGCAAATATGGGAGCATATTTCACAAAACAGATGAGGTGCATCAAAGCTCAGCGGGTGGAGATTCCTTAATCACCAGAAAATGTGGTAACAAAAGAACTAATAATTGAATTTAATTAATCGAATTTTCCCTGCGAACTCACATACGAAACATTCTACACGTCAAACATGGCACAAGGCTAGCATATGACGGCAATTAGCAAAACTTGGGAGGCCTAGCAGAAGCAAAAGATTACACGAAGTGTGGTAGATGCGCCGAACGCGCAAGGCGGCTGTGCACGTGCACGAACGTTGTCGTTTTGGTGTTCGGACGTTAGTAACCAGAATCCTTGAAAGTTGAAAATTTTGCATTTTGAGTCATGTGGTCAGAAATATCTTGTTGGTACTCGCCAATAATCTTGCAACGTGAAAGTTTGAAGCGGCGTCTACATGTATCGTGATTCATACAGATGCAGTTAACAGGTGAATCACTAAGCATCTTTGTCGGGTTCCGAGTGGTGATAAAAGGCGGTTGTGTCGGAAACACTGCGTGTATAACCTTCACTAGTCGTATCCCTGAACGTTCCGTGGTCCTTAAAATAAATGCTAGATTCGTTTCCTCGAGACTGTTCGTCTACTGTCATGGCTTAATGTTCTGCAGGTATTTCCATACTCTCCTTAGTGGTGTAGAAACTTTGTTCTCAAAGCACAAACATAGTGCATAGGCGTGCAATGAGCTGATGTAGCTGGAGTTCAAGTATACTCATACCAGCGTTCAGAGGTCCTCTACGAACATCACATATATACTGAAGTGTAATGGTCAAGTTTCGTCCCAGAAATATGAGGTTTCAGTTTGCCTGCTGGTCTGCACATGGCGAACTTTAATGGGCATTTATAAGTTTACCGTATCATGACAGAGTTCATAGCAGGTCTGATGCGATCACCTCGATGTAACCGAGGGATATCCACTTGTACCCAGCGATTTTGACCCTGTTTTAACAGCGTAAACACAGGACAACCGTGTTTAGAAACACTTTTTTGGAGTGTTCTTACGTTGGAAGTTTGAGACACGACGTTTTTACGTGGTTTGATGGTGTCATTTTTATCTCAGTGTGCATGGACGCAACGTTACCTATAAATATTGTCGTAACAGGTTTGTCGTGAGCCGTTTGTGCATGTCCTAGCAGTTAGGTCGTGCTGCCATGTTGATGACCGGCGCTCTGACTCGCCATCGTGTTCGTGATCATAAGCACGGCTGCACGCCATGTTGATCACCAGCGGTCTGACTCGCCATCGTGTTCGTGATCACAAGCACGGCTGCACGC
This sequence comes from Imbricaverruca yamaguchii, assembly GCA_034440575.1. Lineage (NCBI taxonomy): Eukaryota > Metazoa > Arthropoda > Thecostraca > Neoverrucidae > Imbricaverruca > Imbricaverruca yamaguchii. The sequence continues at coordinate 3,808,197 of JAOTOL010001652.1, read as the reverse complement.
CATGTTGATGACCAGCGGGCCGATTCGCCATCGTGTTCGTGATCACCAGCAGGGCTGCACGCCATGTTGATGACCGGCGGGCCGATTCGCCATCGTGTTCGTGATCATATGCACGGCTGCACGCCATGTTGATGACCAGCGGGCCGATTCGCCATCGTGTTCGTGATCATATGCACGGCTGCACGCCATGTTGATGACCAGCGGGCCGATTCGCCATCGTGTTCGTGATCATATGCACGGCTGCACGCCATGCCATTCAGCCGCATCGACTGTGTGCATTGTGCGCTGTATAGTGTACGATCAGGCTGCTATGGGCACTTCGTGACATTACTAAGTAACCTGCAGTATGCAGCGCGTAAAAGGCTGACCGCGCCCTGAGTCAGCCGATCAATGCTGCTCCCGGCAACCAGCCGACGTTCCAAACAGTTCCTCCAGGCGCTTAGTCCAGCCGAGTATCATCCAGCCAAGTCCGTCTGTCTGTCTGTCTGCCTGTCTGTCTGTCTGCTTGTCTGTATGCCTGTCTGGCAAACACCGGCAGCACGTTCTCATCAGATCATCAGCCTGTGTTCTGGGTTATGCAATACAAGGGGATCGTATCCTTTCAACATGTCAAATGAATGTCAGGGTAGTTTTACCCGCATAACATTGCCCTCAAATAGCATTGGCCATATACAAACAGGCCATATGCGAATATAAATGTTGCAACTGCACATTCGTAAGCTGCAATTTCCTCCGTCTACACAACCAAATACTCTGATGACTAGCCCATGTGGGTGACGCTTAAAGAGATGATAATTCAGGAAGACTGGAATCGCAGCCCATGTATGTCCAAAATCTGAAATATCGGTGTCGTCAGCAATGGATGAATATGTGCAGAGGCGTATCCAGGAGAGCGGACCATAAAGACATAAAGACATAAAAGATTAGTGCAACTATGAGCCACAAGAGCCCTTCCTGGTTGCACTCTGTACACTGAACCAGTTGCACACCAAAACTGTTAATCAGCCCTCCCTGTAATACTGAAAAGCAAGCCCTATATTCCTATAATGATTGTCTATGCTGTTTTTAAAGATGTTCAATGTGCTGCTACTGACGATGTTTTCTGGCAGCTGGTTCCAGTGTTCCACTACCCTGTTGGTGAAGAAAGTTTGCCTTAACTTTGTTCTGCTGTGGTTAACTTTAATTTGGAATTTATGACCTCTAATTGCATCATTTCTGTTAAATTCAAACATTTCCCCAAGGTATCCCCTCTCCAGACCATTGACAAATTTAAAGACCTCGATGAGATCTCCTCTCAGCCTTCTATATCTAAGTGAAAACATATTCAATTTCTTCAATCTTTCCTCATATGCCAGGTTGCTTATGCCATTAACCATTTTTGTAGCCCTCTTTTGTACTCTCTCCAAAAGCCAACAATCTTTTTCATAGCTAGGAGACCAAGCTTGGATGCAGTATTCCAAATGTGGCCTGACGTATGCACAGTAAAGCTTCCTGATCACTTCCTCACTTCTGTATGATACATTCCTATTTATTGCCCCGAGCATTCTCAGTGCCTTCTTCCTGGCTTCCTTGGTCTGTTCTGATGCTCCCAGTTTTGTGTTTAGAATAACACCTAAATCCTTCTCCTGTTGAGTCACTGATAGCACTTGGCCACCCATCAAGTATGGAGCCTTCATATGCTGCTTACCTACATGCATGATTTTGCACTTATCAAAGTTAAATTTCATTTTCCATTCTTCGGACCACTTCACAAGTTCGTCTAAGTCTTTTTGCAGCGAGATATGCTCATCCTGACCTGTTATTGCTCTAAAGACCTTCAAATCATCCGCAAATTTCAAAACTTTACTGCTTAGGCCACTTTCAATGTTATTTACAAATATAATGAACAGTAATGGCCCTAGTACTGACCCCTGGGGACTCCACTAAGAACATTTTGCCATGATGACTTTGTACCATTTAGCATCACTCTTTGCTGTCTATCTGAAAGCCACAACTCTATCCATTTTAAGATGCTACCTGCAATACCATGGGACTGAAGCTGTATCATTAACCGTTTATGGGGTACCTTGTCAAAGGCCTTACTAAAGTCAAGATATGCTACATCAACCTGATTTCCCTGATCAAATTGTTCTGTGGCGAAGTTCAAAAAGTCCAAGAGGTTTGTGAGACACGATCGTCCTTTTCTAAACCCATGTTGAGTATTTTTAATCAATCTGCTACCTTCCAGATAACTAACTATTATATCCTTGATAATTGATTCGAGTACTTTGCATACTAGGGATGTGAGACTTATTGGCCTATAGTTTTCAACTTTCCCTCTTTCTCCTTTCTTGAAAATAGGAACTACATTTGCCCTTTTCCAATCGGTTGGAATTTCATTATGTGAAACTGATCTACAAAATATTATACTAAGTGGAAATGCCAGTTCCTTTTCCGTTTCCCGCAACACCCTAGCATAAATTTCATCAGGTCCTGCTGCCTTATTTTGCTTTATTTTCCTGATATGATTGTAAACAACATCACTATCAATGAAATCAACATCATTTGTCAGATCCCATGTCACTGAACTATGGTGTATGGTCGGCAGATTGGTCATATCTTCCAATGTAAACACTGATTTGAACTGCTTGCTCAGCTCCTCAACCATCTCACTATCCTCACCCAATGTAGTCCCGTTTACTTCCAGTGGACCAATTGTGCTAGAAACTTTACTCAGCTTGTAGAAACTAAAGAACTTTTTACTGTCCCCATTACAGTTTCTAGCTAAATCCAGTTCTTTTGCTCGCTTTGCTGCTCTGGTTTTTTGCTTCACAATGTCTCTAGCTTTTCGATACGCCTTTAGATTCACGACATTTGAGGCTTCTTTAAAAACTCTAAATGCAGTTTTCTTAGCCTTAATTGCTTTTATCACGTCTGGTGTAAGCCATGCTGGCTTTCCTACCCTTCTTTTGCGTCTTTGCTTTTGGGGGACAGACCAGGAGTGCATTCGGTGCATTCGGTGCATTCGGTCCACCGTGGGCGATGCCAAGTGCCGTCGTACAGCTCCTGACGCTAAGCCTGACCAGCTAAACGATTATATTGTTGGTGTTGGACCACGCATTGCTGGCGAGGTTGCTGGTCAGGATGCCTCCCCGAGCATGGTCTGTCGCTTGCTAGTGTGCTTGTGTAGTGTGCTTCTGCATTTGGTCAACTCCAGCCTCACTACTGCCGACGGCCCAATCTCCTGGAAGCACTCCAAAGTTTACTCCATCTTCAAATCCGGTGACCCTACCAGCCTATCCAACTACCGGCCCATCTTTATTGTCCCGATCATTACCAAAATTGTGGTCTACCAGCAGCTACCTATTCAACAACCACCTCCTCTCTCCTACCCAGCATGGTTTACGCCCCGTCACTCAACAGAGTCTGCGCTGGTATCCATATCCGACCAGATCCTATCGGCCAATGATCGTAGTGAGATGTCTCTCATTGTCCTCCCGGACTTGGGCAAATGCTTTGATGTGATAGACCATTCAAAACTCTTGACCAAATTAAGCCAACACGGCATTGACACTTCGTGGTTTTCGGCCTATTTGAAAGACCATACCCAGAGTGTTAGCCTCACGGACAGTCTGGGTCGTAGCTTAAAATATGTTCTACTTCCAAAAAACGTCGGTGATCTTCAAGGCTCATCTCTCAGCCTTTTGCTCTGCTGCGTCTTCACCAACGACCTGTCTGGTTCGCTGAAGGCGCAGTGGTCGTTCAGAATGCAGATGAAACACAAATCTTGGCCAACGGAAAAAACCTCGCATCCAAAGTGTCCCTACAGAGTTGGAACACGCATAGGCGTAGGAAGGTTTCAAAAAGTGGGGTCAGCAGCAGGGGCGCATCCAGGGATTTCGCAACGTACCATGGTTGAACACTTTTGGATAGAGAACCCGATATATTTAATAATGAACACAAATTTAACCGCGAAGCGGGCAAGCTCTCTGGGCGCGCCTATCGCCAACAGCAACTGTGCAAATTTCACAGTTGCTGTGTTTTTCAACGAATTTTCACAGCACAACTGTGAAAATTCGTTGAAATGTGAAACTTTTTACGATATATTCCATGCTACAGTCACCCAATGGATGCATCGTGGAGTAATTTGTTACGCTTCAGTGATCAAAATGCATGCAAACGTTGAAGTCGAGCAACTAGGACCAAGTCGATATATAATACATGACAATGTAATACCAAGGCAAGGAAGGACCTGCACATGCGAATTTTATGTCCTACCCTGATTGTGTTAAGTTACTGCATTCAGCCTTTATGATTTTCTACTGTAGACAATATTAGTGGAAGCGATGTTAAGTATGTTAACAGTCAATGAACCACCATGAAACTCTAGTATGAATGTATTTTTGTACTGGCTGGTACATTATCTGTTTTATAGACTTTTCATAGCATATTATGTGGGTTGGATATCCACACATCTGTTGCATTACACGAGCCCCTGAATTAGTTGCGTTGTTGTAAGGGTATGTCCAAGTGTGCATGAATTAAAAATGAAGTGCTGCGATGTGATATGTGCAGCTCGTACTTAGTTAAAGATTGCAGGGAGTGTTTTTCGCAAATTCAAATGTGTTCATGCCAATGATAAATTATTCGCGAAATAGGGTGAAATATATCACTTTCTGAGCACAAAATAGACATCCTTTCCCAGAAAATATCCACCTCGTGCTTGTTATGTACTTATGAAGTCGTCACGACTCGTTTCGAAGAGTATTTCGTGTAAAATATCATGCTTATGCCCAACATAATGGATTGTTATAGACAAGCATCGCACAATACAGTTCCAGTTACAGAGAATACCTGTCATGTGATTTGTTAAGCAATGTCATCTGTTGACAGTAAGGCATTGCAATCACTAGCATGGGTATCCCTATTTCAGATGTCTTTCAAATGAAACCAAGAACATGCACTTGTGAATACACTATTGTGTTATTGTGGCTGATAATTTAGTTTGAAGGAATGAAACTATTTTTATTTGGCATATTTCCATGCCACATTTCGACATCCTACTGTGCTTCTACAAAATAAATAAAACATTTAATACTGGTGCATGCTGCTCTTGGGAAATTTAACACGCGCCCTGGAGAGGGGGCGAAATCCGCCACCCCTCCAGTTTTTCGTAGATAACTCCAGATTTTACCGGCCGATATACGGCATTGTTTGTGTACCTGCTTATAAATGACCGGCGCGTTGTTTAAGGTAAGAAAAATGAATATCGAATATATTTTTATATTTTAAAAATATTTTTTCGGGTTAGGGGTTGCTAAAGTCAAAACATTTTCTCAGCGCCAGACCACAAGTATCGGCGCTGATGCGCTTCCCGTATATTGGCAAAAAAAGAAGTGTTCTTGGCAAACCTAGCGACTTGTTTCGTGTACATTGTTATGCTATATTATTTCAAAGTCATATCAGGTCACCGAGGTCAAGTCAGATAAAGTTTATGACAGGCTAACACACGCCCTGGAGGGGGGATGGCGAAATCCGCCCACGCCTCCGATTTTTCGTACATAACTCCATCTTGTACCGGCCGATATACGCCATTTTTGCGTACCTACTTGGAAATGACCGGCGCGTTGTTTAAAGTAAGACAAAATGAAAATCGGCCAAAAAATTTCAGGTTAGGGGCCGTTAAAGTAAAAATAATTTGCAGCGCCAGACCACAAAAATCGGCGCTGGTGCGCTTCCCGTATATTGGCAAAAGGGAAGTGTTCTTGACAGCACTAGCGACTTGTTTGATGCACATTTTTATGCTATATTGTTTAAACGACATTTTAGGTCGTCGAGGTCAAGTCAGGTCAAGTTCATGACAGGCTAATGGAACCAAACGTGAATGCTCAACTGGAATGTGTCATGAATGCAAATGACTGTCATGCGATTGATGTCACTTTTCATGTTACTCCCTATGCATCCAGAAATTTACTGTTTGTTATTGTGTGCCTAAGCGTTTCCATACTTTATTCATGTATTTCACTCCTTTCTTTGCGAAACCGATTGTGCCGAGCTGCCCGACGGAGCAGTCGGGTTGGGAGCCCGGTTCCGGTAACTGGAGCAGATAATGACCTAATAAAGTGCTCCTATATAGGTGACCTGAGGTCATATGGCGGATCTGGCATCTGTATTGCATCATTAGTAATATCCAACACATCACTAATGCCAATTTTGGTGCATTTAAGCACAATTACAGCGATCCATAAGAATGACAAGCCAATCCACACAAAACCCGAAAAATTTGCTATTTTGACCTCATTTGACCTTGAAGATATTGACCTACGGTCATGAAATTTGCACACAATAGAGTTCACTATAGTACCCATCCACCCTGTGAATTTCGTTGCTCTAGCCTTGGTAGGAGCCGAGATCGTAGGGGGCGGAATCCGTCGCCCCCTTCCAGAGCGCGTAATTTTCCGAGGTCCTCCAGGGCGCGTGTTAAATGTATCAAAAGTGGGATGGCCAGCTACCATTGTTGCTCCACCCCCCACAAACACACACTTTGAAAAGTGGGAGGGCCATGGGTCCCCTGCCCCACCTCCCCTGTTCCTACGCTTATGGGAACACGTCCTGGCCTCCCTCGACGTTTGGTTCCGCGGCAACGGTCCAAGTAAATGCGGAAAAACCCCAGCTTATGGTCTTTGGCAGCAACAAAATGTGCGCAATCTCTCCAACTTAACTGCAACATTTCACGATCAACAAACTCCCCTGTTCGGAAGCAAACAAAGCTCACTTTTGATCGCATCCTCAGGTGAGACTCGCATGTTACCACCATTACCAGACGATGTTTCGGAACCTTGGCCGGTCTATCGCATCTCAGAGACCACCTGCCACCATCTGTCATATCGATCCTCGTCAATGCCCTGGTGTTCTCTCAGTTCAGATACTGCATTTCGAGGTTCGGAAATAGTACCCAAAATAATTTTCTCAGATTAAGCAATAAATCAAATATGGAGCGAAAATTATTTTGGGATGATCTGTTAGAGCGTCTTTGCTGGATGAGCGCTGAGAACTTGGCCTTATACCCAACGCTGTGCCTACTTCGCAAGGTGCGCCGACTGCAGGAGCCGGCTTCGTTACCCGACACCATCTCAGCAGTCGCCGAGTACCGTGACCGCCACATCCGTCAGGACCGGGACTTCTACGTCCCCAGGTCGCGAACAGAGATGAGCAGGCGCCGTTTTTGTTCCAGAGGTTCTGCCCTGTATAAGGAACTGCCGTACGAACTGAGGAATCTGACAGTTGCCACGTTTGGTCGCCGCCCAAGGCGGCATTTGTGTATGGGACCAGTCAGATTGACCTGATCTGCTTACCGACTTCTTATCATTCCGGGCGACCTCTTATCATACTTGCTGACTTATCTTCATACCTGCGGGCCTTTTATTATGCTTACCGTAATTGCTGACTCTTTCCGTGCCGCTGGTATGAGGAACTTTTGCATGTTTTTACGTGGCCTGTAATAGCCCTTCTTCATATGACGTATGTTTTTTTAATCGACAATAGGCTGTAATAGCCACGAGTTTATTGTGGATGGCTTGAATATAAGTTTTTGTCTTTGCCTTCGTCAAGACTCAAATCGGTGGCACAGATAATGTAAGCAGTCAGCGGAACGAAAATCCTTTGGAACCGGCAAACTTGTGGGCGATGATTTTGATCGAACTGTCTCACTACTGTAATTTCAATGTTGCACTTTTGTATGACTTGCCAAATAATTAGCAATTCAGATTGCGTTGACATTGTTCAGGCGTAGCTTATCCAATAATCGGTCATGAGATATAACATTTAAGCATTTTGATAGTCCAGGTAATACTAATGTGGTAAGATTCATGTTGTCCATCATAAGAAAGATATTATCGGTAGGTACCCTTAGTGCAGTCTCAGTGGAACATTGACACCTATATCCATGCTGTGGGTTGGTGAGAAGGCGGTGATCGTTAAGATGATGTCAGCTGCAGCTGAACAGACTGATCTAATATCTGAATATGTCGAGTGGCATGAGTGATGTTTGTCTCAGTCTGCAGGGTAGCTCACACCGCGACACTGGTACACTAGCAGTTGTATCCGAGCCAACAACCACATAATGCTGACTGGGCGTGCCTGGTGTACAGCTGGGGTACACTGTACCCCTCTGGCAGCTGTATCTAATCCAACATCCACATAATGCTCATTGAACATACCCGGGGTACAGCTGGGGTACACTGTACTCCTCTGGCAGCTGTCTCCGAGCCAACAACCACATAATGCTCATTGAACGTGCCCGGGGTACAGCTGAGGTACACTGTACCCTTCCGGCAGCCGTCTCCAAACCAACACGCACATAATGCTCAGTGCACGTGTTTGGAGAACAGCTGGGTACATTGAACCCCTCTCACTGTGGACCGATCACCGGCAGTGCCGGCGACCACATCCTGTACGGCTCGGCCTGTGTCAGCTCGAGCGTGAAGTGTCCAGCCCGCTCTCCGGACGCTGCCATCCGACACAGCTGGCTTATCTCCCACTACACGGCGCACCGCTCCCGGTGTAGCACTTCGCACCGCTCCCGGTGTAGCACTTGGTGCCGCTCCCGGTGTAACACTTGGTGCCGCTCCCGGTGTAGAACTTCGCGTTGCTCCCAGTGTAGCATTTCGCGCCGCTCCAGGTGTAGTACTTGGTGCCGCTCCCGGTGTAACACTTCGCATTGCCCCCATGTACACTTGGCACCGCTCCCGGTGTAGCACTTCGCACCGCTCTCGGTGTAGCTCTTCGCACCACTCCCGGTGTAGCACTTGGTGCCGCTCCCGGTGTAACACTTCGCATTGCTCCCATGTACACTTGGCACCGCTCCCGCTGTAGTACTTCGCACCGCTCCCGGTGTAGCGCTTCGCACCGCTCCCGGTGTAGCACTTGGTGCCGCTCCCGGTGTAACACTTCGCATTGCTCCCATGTAGCACTTGGCACCGCTCCCGGTGTAGTACTTCGCACCGCTCCCGGTGTAGCACTTGGTGCCGCTTCCGGTGTAGCACTTGACACCGCTCCCGGTGTAGAACTTCGCGTTGCTCCCAGTGTAGCATTTCGCGCCGCTCCAGGTGTAGTACTTGGCACCGCTCCCGGTGTAACACTTGGTGCCGCTCACGGTGTAGCACTACACCGCTCCCAGTGTAGCACTTCGCGCCGCTCCCGGTGTAGTACTTGGCACCGCTCCCGGTGTAGCACTTCGCACCGCTCCCGGTGTAGCACTTGGTGCCGCTCCCGGTGTAACACTTCGCATTGCTCCCGGTGTAGAACTTCGCGTTGCTCCCAGTGTAGCACTTCGCGTTGCTCCCAGTGTAGCACCTGGCACCGCTCCCGTGTAGCACTTGGCGCCGGACTGCCACCAGCACACGCGTCTCCCCCGGACGGCGCTACACTCAGCCGGTGCAGTGTGCAGTGCTGGCGCCTGCGCCGGTAGCGACGATACCGGTTACCCTGCTGGCCGCCGTCGTCGTCGCCGTCGTTCTCACGGCCCGCCTGGATTAGTGTTCTCCCAGCCTTGTCCATTGGCCTTATCCGGGTATGTGATGTTGATGAGGCCGACCATATGAACACAATACGGCAGGCAGTTTCCTTAGTGCCCATGACATACTATTGATTTGGTTATTTCAGCATGTTTTTCCTCATCTTATAATATCTACCTTTCACATAATTAACCCAGATGGCCCCTGTGTCTTTTATTGAGCCTCAACACTTTATAACTTTATGACCTTACGATCTTAAACGTTCCCATTTTAAGCATCCGATGGAACATAATTCAGTCGAACGTTGTGGTGTTTCTGTAATGGCATTCATCACTCGCGAGCGAAGCCAATATTCAACGTGACGTTTGGATAGTGGAGAAATGCATGAAGCAAAATGATAAATAACTACAATATATATTTATAAGCAACCACAAAGGATGTGCAAATTGTATTTGCGCTGTCATTATTCCTAGCCGTACTAAGCTAAGCTTACTAATTATCATCCCTATTATTAGCCCACGAGTCACTGTGGATCCTGCCCCTCTCCCCCCACCCTCATCTTTTGATGTTGTGTCTGCGATAAGAGCAAAGCCAATTTGAATAGCAGTTTCAGACATTCCATACCTTCAAAAGACCACCTAAAGTACCCAGCATAAAACATTGGCCCGAAGGTCATCTTAGGTCATGTCCTAATGACTTAATCATGTCGTTCGTAGGCGTTGCTTTCAGCATCACTTTAGCAGAGGCAGAGCGCCATCCGTTAGATATTTTTGCGTTAAAGAAGGGGTTGCGTTACTCCGGCTTATGTGGTATCCGGCTATACCAATAAGCAAGAGAGGAAAGATGAGACTCCGGGAAACAAGGAACATGGCGTAAAGGGCCGACACACGCATGTGCAGGTGAAACACGCCTACATACATACACACACACACACATACATAACAATCAGAGAGACATTCGAAGGGTGGACAGATTCATCCCTTGCGGGAGGCTCCACTACCCACCTGCGACCTGAAACGAGGTGGAGGCCCGGCGCTCAGAACGAGTCTTGGGCGTCAGGCCCGGCATATACAGGTTTGTATGTGTAGTTGTATGTTCAATTTAACGCTTGGAAAAAACCTGAGAAGGGAAAACCAAGCTGCTTGGAAAACCGGTAATTAAAAAAAAACAAAGCGCAATTTATAAGAACTGTCCGCTTTGGCCAAATTGGATCAGTCTCTGCCTACCTAGTGCGAAATAGCCTATATGTGTTTTTCGACGACGGAGAGGAAGACAAGTGTATCGAAGTTAACAGAACGTGTAACGTGCCATATAGCCTTTAACTTCACATGAAGCCAAATTGAACCAGGAAACGTGTGCCAGAAAGAAAGGAGCGTCAGACCAGTTTGGCAAGCTTGGTGTCATATAATAAGCGGTAAAGTAACTCATGGAGTGCCGGGTGTTCATCCCCGAGGAAAGCCTGGAGCGAGATTTGCATATGGCGTTCGTGAAATACTGAATCGTATGTCGTGGAGTGTGGGGTGTGTGGTGTTGTGTATGACCACGAGGGCGTCAATGAAAGAGCGTGAGTAAGCGCAGATTGTCGTGGATTATGGATGATGTGTCATGTTACGATGTGTTGGAGGCAATTGAGCATGAAGGCTAATTCTGATGTGTACCGAATGATGTGTTGTTAATTTGGTTCGTTCAGTGTTGGGCCCATCGCATCAGGCAGCTCCCGTACCTTCGTTGGTTCGGGAGCCGTCAGTGCAGAAGAGTGTGTGCTGTTGGTAGCCCTCTTGATATTCAAAGAAGTTGACTTGAACGTCGATGGGGAGAGTAGGGTTTTGTTGTACCGAAATAGATACTCGAGTTTGGTGTGTTCCATGTGCCAGAATGGGAGAAGGGGAAATTGGCCGGGGCTACAATGGGAAATTTCAGTCTATGTGTGAAAATCTGATTTAAGTGAATAGCAATGCTATATTTATTTTTGTTCTTGGAGCGTCGAACAGGGGGTTTGGACCAGACAATATTGGAGGGGTGATTTGACTGTGTTGTCCTGAAGTGGTATTTTACGAGTTGTAGTATTCTGCAGTGCTGAAGTCTGGAGAGATTGGCCTCAGCCAGGAGACTGGTGATAGGTGTGGTGCGATGTGCTCCGGCAATGAGGCGTAGTGCCTGGTTGTGTGTGCGTTCTAGTGAGATGGTGTATGGAGGGGATATATGATCAAAGATAAACGAATTGTACTCCAGGATTGAACGAAACAGGACGATATACGGATTAGTGAGATTGGTCCTGTTTGCACCTCAGTCACGACCGGAGATGCAGCGCAGGGATTAAGGCGCAATACGCAGCGATGTTTAATGTAAGAGATATAGGGGTCAAAATAAAGTCCTTTGTCGATGATAACTCCGAGATACTTGAAGGAGGTTTGGAGGGGAATAACTTGATTGCGGTAGCGGGGCGGCGTGCGGAGTTAGGTATATCTGGGCAGCCGAGAAAAGAGCATTGTGGTTGATTTAGTGGGAGAGATTTGTAGCCCCCAGATCGAGCACCACGAATAAGTATGATTCATGGCGAGTTGTACGAAATGGTTTGCTGTATCCGCCGAGGGGTGGGTACGCCAGATGGCGAAATCATCGGCGTATATGGAATATGTTAGGCAGGAGAGATCAGGGGAAGTTGGTCTAAGGCATCCTCGGTCATAATGAGGAATGGTGTTTGGGATAAGATCAATGCGCTGCCTTGCGGGACGCATTGACCGGGAGTGTATGGGTGGGAATAACTTTTGCAACAGCGAACGACGAAATAACGATTGTCAAGAAAGTGAGCGATGACGGTGGCCATTCTGCCCTTGATACCAGTTCGGTGCAATTTTATGAGCAGGACAGAACTGTATACTTTATTGAACGCTGATCGTAGACCTAAAAAGAGCGATAGTTTCGGATTTTTGTCGCAAAGCTACGCTGAATTGAGTCAATAATTTCGATGAGCTTGTCAGCGGTGCTTCGCCTTGGCCGAAAGCCGCTTTGGAAAGGGAAGATAATTTTGTTGTTTTCAAGATAGACTCTGAGTCGTCCATTGATCATGCGTTCAACAATGTTGCAAGAACAACTAGTGAGAGAGATGGGACGGCACCTGGAGGGTAGATGGCGAGGTTTGAAAGGTTTAGCGTTAGGAATGATAGTGCTAGTGGACTCAGATGTCGGGAAAGTACCATCAGTCCATAGTTGGTTTAGCGCCGAGAGAAGCTTGCCTTTACCGGAATCAGAAAGATTCTGAAAGAAAGGGTATGCCAATTGGTCGGCTCCAACAGCCGTATTAGTTACCACTGAAAGCGATAGATTTAGTTCATAGAGGATAAATGGGCTGTTGTAGGGTTCAGAGTTGTCAGAGTCTAAGTGAAAGGTGGTAAGAATATCGCGAAGGAACGAGGTGGTGAGTATTGAGTGTTGAAGAAGATGTCAGAGCAATACGTGACGCAGTGTTCCGGGACGTCTGTAGATTGTGTGCTGCGGCGTTGGTTAATTGTCGGTTGTGGTAATTCGTGGTGTGAGGCTCTGCCATTGGAGAAGATGAATTTAAAACAGCAGAATTAAAAAATTTTTTTTTTTTTTTTTAAGGGGGTGTTTTTTTGATTTTTGGGGGGATTTTTTTTATTTTAAGAGAGCAAAAAAAAGGGCCTTTTGGCTAGAGTTCACTATCTTTTTTTTTTTTTTTTTTTGAGAAGAGCGAATTTGGGTCAAGATTTTGGAGATTGAGGTAAATCGGTTCAATGTGTTGGAATGGAGTTGCCAGGTGTAATTTTTGGCTGAAAGGATAATTTTCTGATGGCGCAGCTTTGCCTCGCGAGCTTCTGCCATGTTTTTTATGGGTGAGGTTGTTTTGTTAAATGTACGCTCGGCCTGCCGCCGTAAAGCGACGGCTAGTTGACACTCGTTCCATCACGGCACGTGTTTACGGTCGGGCGAGCGACGAGCTTTGGGTACGTGTTTTTCTGTCGCGAGTAGTATGTTATTAAGGAATGCCGAAATTGGGGGGTGAGACTTGGGCAGGATAGGGTTGCCAATTTCTTGGGAGAAAAATGGCCTTTCCGCTTTGCGAAAGTTCCAGTTTCGTATGAGTGACGCTCGGTGTGCCTGGCCACACGGGGCAGCCGGCGGGCGGTCGCCTTGGCCGGGGTCGGCCAGAGGGGCTGGGGGAGGGGTCGATCACAGGCAGAGGGTGGCCTTTGCGTTGCAGGCAGTGCTGGAGGGGCTGTCAGTCGCCGTTGCTGCTGCTCCTTTGCAGCCAGCCAGACTGGGCAGCGGGGGTGCGAGGCGGGGTGCGACACCGCCACAGAGGCGGGGTGTGACAGGGGCAGCGACCTACACCACAATTTGAACAGCGGACTCAGGGTTGAGGCGGAGCGGCGTCCAAGTCGTAAGACCTCGCATGCCCTCTGGTGGGGGGGGTCAGTTCCTCCAGGAGCTCCTCCTCTGGGAGGTGTGCCAGCTCCGGGGCGTACATCGTCACACACAAGTTGCTGAGGCCGTCGGCGACGACCACCTCAACAGGGAAGGTCGGGAAATGGCTAACCTGGAAGAGGGCCCTGGCCTGGCTTGGGTCACGGATCCTTGCCAGTAGCCCGCCTGACCTAATGGTTTGGGCCGACACGACCCCCAGTCCACCTATTCAGTTCCTTCGCTATGGGGAAGGGCGACATGCGGACCCAAGACCCTTTCTTCCTGGTTACCAGTACAAAAGATTGCCCGTCAGGGGGATCTCGTGGTGGCGGAGTCCGAGCTCCAGGGCGGGGCCGGTGTCTGCCCTCCGGAGGGGGAGGGGGTCCCCGGGCATACCGGGGCGGGGTTAATACCCTGAGGGGAGAGGGGAGGGGTGTGTGTGTGGTGAGAAGGGCGCCTCGAAGAGGTGCAGAGAAGAAAGGTACCCTGAAGGGGTGCTCCAAGGAAAAGTGTGAAAAGAGCGTTGGGCAAAGGGGGATAGAGACATAGTGTTTGGAGGGATGGGAAAGTCAATCAGAGGCGGAGGCAGTCACGTTCTGCGAACGCTAACCCGATCCATTAAATCAGGAAGATACCTCTAACCGACTCTAGCCTATAGGAAGGGGTGGGACATAAAACAGTCGAGGCTGACCACCGGTACAATTCGGGCTCCCGACGGCGCCCGAGAGCGCCGCTGTGCATGTGGGGAGTGTGAGAGGGGCTGCACCGACTAATCCGACGAGCAGCCAACAGTTGTGGCGTCGGCCAGCTAGTCCGGCTGACAACCAACTAGTGGTCTGGGTGCCTGACGTCACCCGGGGGACGGAGAAGCTCCCGTGATGCTCTGAGAAGGACACCTACGAGACAGCTGGGGTGGGTGGAAGGGGCACTGATACGACGGACAGCTTCTTAGCTCGATCTCCGGCTGGTGTCAATCAGTCATAGTCTTATGAAGCTTCCTTTAGTATCACAAACGGGTGCTTCTTGTTTTTTTAACACAATCTTGTCAATGTATACCAACAGATCAATACAGGTACAGTTGGTGTTCTGAAAGTCACTTTGTTACATTGTGACTTCATCTAGTTCATTATATGTCTTTTTATATCAATTTAATCCAAGTTCTTTCTGGGTGGCTTTATGAGCCAGGGTCCTATGGCTAAGCAGAGCTTGTTGCGTGAACCCTGGCCTAACCACCCGATCCATGAACTCCAGTTCAATGGCAGAATTTTGACCGAAAGTGTGACGTCTCGTCAATGCACCGACACTGCAGCTCAATGACATATGACATATGAACATGCAATGCATTACACACGGAACCAAACAGCAATTTGGTGTCGTCTCAGACAATCTCACTGGGTCTTAAGACATGTTCACATTGCACAATTATTTCCATTTAATGCATGCATTGATGAACAACTAAGGATTATATTATAATTCAGTACTTCTCTCATTTATGGTTTTAAAATATGCACTCACGGAGTCAAAGAAATGCTTCCACTTGCCATGACATGCGCTCTCATCGGCGCTGTACCAGATTGGACAGATGTTCAAAATTCCGTACCATAAACGAATATTCATGTCAGTTTTTCAAATTCCGTCGGAAAATTTGTCCAAAATGCAATACATTGTATGCTGAATCAATACGGCAATTTTCACCACTTCACTTCAGGTGACATTGGTTGACCTGAGGATTGAAAATGGTTTGCATTGCAAATTATAGGTACACCCTGCATACATTCAACCACATCCTACACTTTTTATTGTCATAATGTTCTCGTTTGCGTCCGAACTATGAGCTCTCTAAAACTGTTAAATTGTTTTTCATGACATAGCCTGTGATTTCATCATTGACCTTCAGCTAAGCGAAATTATTTTATCGCGAGTAAAGTTCCAGGCTATGAATTAAAGTTAAGTTAAAGTCATAGGATGTCGTTTGAACTGATGTCATCAGTCCATTTGCTGCAAGGGTACAAGAGAACCCCCAACACCCCACTCAGTGACTCATGTGAGTGTTAGTACAACAGAAACTGCCTGGCTAATGAGTATGAACAGCATCCTTTTTTGCACATCGCTTCAGCCCATGGAATTATCATTATATTCTGGGGCTAATGACATCTATGTTCTGCGGATGTAATATCCTACATGGTGTAAAACCCAGCAACGAGTAAAAAAACAAACAAAAAACAAGATTGACATTTATGCGGGTGGATAGGCTCCAGGTTCGCGGTATCTTGTTCCTCGTCACTGGTGGCTATTTCAATCTTCATTGTTACGGATGGTTGGACACCCATAATCTCTCTGAAGCCCTTTAAGTTGTCACGGGAATCAATGAACAGGAATCCTCAATTATTGGAAGGCCATTGCAATGTTTCGCGTCAAAACACCTGACAAACCTTGGGAGTAGTTTCTTTTGAACTTTGCATATGACATCGATTAGTGCGCTATAGTCCTTTTTCGCTTCTTATATCGGAAGGCTATTTTGATTTCAGCATATAGACCAATGATGTATTATCTATTATCAGACTGTATACCCGCATATATGTATACATTGCATTGGGCTGGGCATACATACTGTATACCCAGATGGGACCCCACGTAGGTTGTTAAGTCTGAGAACTGTGTTGTTTACTAATCTCATATTATATGTATTAGCACTCTTAATTCCAATTTTAAATCCTACACATGTGCTTTAGTGTCCGCTGCTGTGCTGGGCGCCGGTGTTTTCATTTCAGCTCGGTTCGAGAGTCTGCTGGGCAGCGGCGGTGGTGTTGGCACGTCACCTTCTTCCGAGTGGCAGGCCTGAGCGGTGTCTCGTGCACCGTCGGACCAGCTGCGCACCTCCAATGGTCGCGTGCTCCTGCGCGACAGCTGCGCACCTCACAGCTGCGCACATCCGCTCGCTCGGACAGCACACCGCACTCTGTTCGGACACAAGATGCATCCTATGACACATTCTGTTCGTTGCCTGGTCTACATCAAGTGTCGAAGAACTAATGGAAATAAACGCAATATGTATGATATCAACCCGCACCGTCCCGGGGGGTCGTTGACGACCCATCCCTAAGGTTTTTCGCGGAGAGTGAAAGGACGGCGCGCGGCAGAGCGCGGAAATTTGGCATACATTTTCCCACATGAATTTGACATGCTGAGTCTAAATTTTGAAGTCAGGTTATCCAGGATCAACAAGTTAGTCAAGTAGCCAAGTTCAAGTGAGGTGACCTCCAAAAAATTCAACCAGTTGTCACGCTTTAACGGATAAAGACATTTTAATGAAACTTTCGGCGTTTGATTATCCTTTTGATGCAACAAAACGTACCACAAGATTTCTTTTCCTTTTTCCGTTTTTGATTACCTATAAATTTTGTATATTTGCTCACATTTTTTTATTGGAGCAAGTTGACTTCGAACAACGTTTTGCGGTCCGCTTGACCAACTAGAAAAAAAAAATAGAACATTTGAACACAAAATTTTAAAATTTCAACAACAAAAAAATATTTTCGGGTGGCCAAAAATGTTCTGGTCTTGGACGATTTCGCTTTCCTTTTCTGATTCCAAATAATTTTTTCTAATCTCCCTTAAAATGAACCCACCAGAGCCACAAACATGATGTAAGTCGTGAAAACCTAGGGCCCCTAGTGACGTCACTTTATGGGGATATTTTTGGTGGTGATTTCTGGCCATACTCGTCGAGCGCTATCCGATGACACCTATTTCGTTTCCGCGCGACGCTTAGTTTGGATATTAGAGGGGATTTGGAGATTAGACACCTATCGACCCCCACCCCTCTGGACGGGGTGTGAGGATTTGACCGGAGAGACGGGGTGGGTTAAAGTGACCTAATTTTCCTGCGCAATGGCCTTGCTGGGTCCTTTGGAGTTGGCCATTGGAGTTGGCGTCAATATCATTGCCACTTACAGTGATACATTGCGCATATTGTTATTTTGCTTTCTGGGACTATTTTCCACCGCAGACGGCCGGCCGCCGGCTGTGACGCAGGCGTTCCCCGGCCCGTCCCGAGCGCCCACCGCCATTCATAATATGGTGGGCCTCGGACATTCCCTGAATGTTAATGGACCCGAACGCCAAAGTTGCAGGCAGATTTTCAGATTTGAAACGATAGTCGATGTGCTTGGCATGAGTTCCGCCACCATTGCAGTTCATGCCGACAGGTTTTCTTGATATTGTAAGAACATTGCGCGTATGGGCGTTGAATAGAAAGAGCACATCTACAATCGTGAATTTCCCGGATGCCATTTTGGCGTGGCGGAGCAGATGTTCCTTAGCATTGTTGAAGGGTGTAACTTTATTTTTTGTCATGTCACCGCTCGCCGGTCCTGCAGATCTTCTGGGCAACAACCGTCGGCGCTGGACGTGCATCGAGCCATGACGGAAACCCCAATAATGCCGGAAAGCTCCATGGCAAAAGGTAAAAAATGACAGGGTTAGATATCGAAAAGTAGTCGAATGTTGCATCAGAAGGCAGCTAATGTTATGCTGGTTTATTTGAGACCATTGGGAATTTATTCTTTAATGTGGAACATCTGATATTCAAATAAAATAAATACAATTTCATAATTAGAGACAGAAATCCTGGAGTTGGGTGCATAAATGACAGGGTTAGATGTCTATAAACATAGTCGAGTATGGCATCAGAAGGCAGTTGACTTTACGTCGGTTTATTGGAGACGATTGGAAATTAATTCGGTAATGTAGAACGTCTGATATGCAATTTAATGTAGGATGATGTGATACTTTGGGTGACAAATTCTGGAATTAAGCGCAAACTTTACATGGTTAAAC
Source organism: Imbricaverruca yamaguchii (assembly GCA_034440575.1). Classification (NCBI taxonomy): domain Eukaryota; kingdom Metazoa; phylum Arthropoda; class Thecostraca; family Neoverrucidae; genus Imbricaverruca; species Imbricaverruca yamaguchii. The sequence goes on along the minus strand of JAOTOL010001652.1, from coordinate 3,789,439 downwards.
CTTCATGGAGGTTATTCAAGGAGCTATAAAAAATATAGCACGTTCGATTTTCGTTTAGTTAAGAACATGGAAAATTGTCAGCACATCACGCAGAAGATGTGTGATGCGTTTTAATCACAAGATGTTGGGTGGCCAATTGCTCTTATTTCACTCTAAGGGCAAAGTGACAGGGTGAAATTAATTGATAATAAAACGAGCTGCACATCATAAGAGAGCTTGTCTCAATGTTGTTCCAATTTGACCATTGAAAATCACTTGCTCCTTCTCTAGAAACCAGAATAGAGTATTAATCAGAGCCACCCCACTTTGGTGGTGCTCTTTCACAAACCCATCACCAGAGCGGCGCCACCGGCATTATGTCCACTCATTACGCCTAACGATCCATGTTTTGTCTTGACTGGCACTGCTCTCTATACAAAATTAACATAGCCTAGAACATGTGTTATCACAAGCGGCGTATTTACCACGATTATTCACAATAAACAACCTTAGTGAAATAGAAACGTTGCAATCACACACGTTGTTACATAGTTTGTTATTAACAAACAATGTACTTTCGATTTGGAAATTTTGTCAGTTCGTGATGTTAGTGAATGCCATCTTCACATATAACAACAAAAACTGTGTATTAACACCGAATTCGGTGTGAATACACAGCTTGTGATTTTAGTGAAATTGGCCTCAGAAGATGGATAATGAAGAATAAATTTGATCATAAAAATGTCAAGTCGAATACTGTGAGCATTAACACGCGCACTTGAGGGGGGAGCGAAATCCGCCCACCCCTCCGGTTTTTCGTACATAACTCCAGATTTTACCGATCGATATATGACATTTTTGTATACCTGCCAATAAGTGACCGGCGCGTCGATTGAAGTAAGAAAAATGAAAATAAACCGACAATTTTTCGAGTTAGGGGTCGCTAAAATGAAAAAAGTTGTCAGCGCCAGATCACAAATATCGGCGCTGATGCGCTTCCCGTATATTAGCAAAAAGGAAGTGTTCTTGGCAAAACTAGTGACTTGTTTGATGTGCGTTGTCATGCTACATTGTTCCAGAGTCATGTCAAGTCACCGAGGTCAAGTCAGGTCAAGTTCATAACAGGTTAACATACGCCCTAGCCCTAGGGGCGTATGGCGAAATCCGCCAATCCTTCCTATTTGTCCTACATAACACCATATTGTACCAGCCGATATACGCCAAATTTTCCGCGTACCTGCTTAGAAATGACCGGCACATTGTTTAAAGCAAGAAGAAAAAATCGGCCGAGACGTTTTCAAGTTAAGGGCCGTTAATATAAAAAAAAACAATTCGCAGCGCCAGACCACAAAAATCGGCGCTGATGGGCTTCCCGTATATTGGCAATAGGGAAGTGTTCTTGACCGCACTAGCGACTTGTTTGATGCATATTCTTATGCTATATAATTTAAAAGTCATGTTAGGTCGCCGAGGTCAAGTCAGGTCAAGTTCGTGACAGGCTAATGGAATCAAACTTGGTCAACTGGAATGTGTCATAAATGCAAATAACCGTCATGCGATTGATGTCACTTTTCATGTTACTCCCTATACATCCAGAAATCTACTGTTTGTCATTGTGTGCCTAAGCGTTTCCATACTTTATTCATGTATTTCACTCCTTTCTTTGCGAAGCCGATTATGCCGAGCCGCCCAACGGAGCAGTCGGGATGGGAGCCCGGTTCCGGTAACTGGAACAGGTAATGACCTAATAAAGTGCTCCTATATAGGTGGACTGAGGTCAAATGGCTGATCTGCCATCTGTATTGCATCATTAGTAGTGTCCAAAATATCATTAATACCAATTTTGGAGCATTTAAGCACAACCACAGCGATCCATAACAATGACAAACCAAGGCACGCAAAACCAGAAAATTTTGCTATTTTGCCCTCATTTTACCTTGAAGATATTGACCTAAGGTCATGAACTTTGCACACAATAGAGTTTACTATTGTGCCCATCCACCTTGTGAATTTCGTTGCTCTAACCTTCATAGGAGCTGAGATCTTAGGGGGCGGAATCCGCCCCCCCCCCCCTCCTCCAGTGCGCGTTATTTTCAGAGGCCCTCCAGGGCGCGTGTTAGGAAAAGAGTTGAACGAAAGGCGAAAAATTGTGTGAAGCTATTTGTGTAGTTTGAACAAATTGCAAAAAAATAAAGAGTTTTTTAAGAAAACATTTTTTCTCATAGTTATGCATGATTAAGATATTTTGTTTAATTCTCAGGACAACAGAGTCAAGTTAATAACTTCGAAAATCATCATAGTTTTGGTCCAAAGTGATACGGTAAGGAATTGTGAATTCAGTCCCAGGTGGACATTTTTTGGAACGTACCTCGTTTGGCAAAAAATAGCCAAAACGATGCGACATGTCTGGGTTATGCAATGCTGATAGTTCTCGAAATTATCACATTCTCGTCAACATTTAAGATAGCTGAATTTTGTTTCGTGTTTTCTACGAGTATGAATTTAGTGTAATTTTGTGCATCGACTTTGCATCATTTTCTGCTAATGCGCAAACGCTGTAGCATAAACACACTTAGGGACAAAGTTTGCCACCAGGGGCGCTGTTTGCAGTGATGTCCGCAGTGGTCGCCTATCGCACTGAGTAGGTGTAAGCGTGGGTGTAACCATTGGGAGGTGGGGGGCTGGGGGGACATGTCTTCCCAATTTATGAAAAGTTGCGATTTTTCCCTCACCATTTTTTACGTGTCCCCAATCCTCCCTACCTGAGTATCATCGTCGCAAAATTATACTTAATCATTTATAAGGTCAATATATATACGCAAGAGAAACACCAAAAATACTAAAAAGCTGATGTAGCCAATAAACGAGCTTCACAGGCTATCTGTCGTCACAAAAGGTCAGAATAGTAAATAAGCAAAAGTTATAAATTTCTGCTTCCAGCCCATTCTTGAATAACATCAACCTTGACCATCTTCTGTTTTCGCTTAAGGGGAAGATTGTTCTCTGCTAGGCAGCACATCTGCATTATCGCTAGGCTTTATACGTCTTAGGCTGCATTCCCCTGTTCATATATTGATATATCTTGAACAAATGCGACTCTGGGTGTTCTTGGGTATCTTCAAGACTACTGAGGGAAGTCATGGGCAGCACGTACGTCAAGTTAACGTCGTATTCATATTCGTATTCAGCGACGAGTTCGCCAGAGGCATATTTGTATTGGCATCGGTATTCAGCGACGGGTTTATGATCGTTCGAATCAATCAGCACTGAACACACCGGAAGGAACTACATAGGTCTCGCATTACCACTTTAACGGTTAAAGTTCAACGCAAGCCAGTTTTTTTTCGGTCGCCTCCAATGTTTTTTTTTCCGTTTTCACTCAAACCTGCCCATATTTGGTATCAAGTAATAACCTGTGGTGAATCATACTGTCACATTTCAAGTCGGTACATATCAAGGTCAAACTTCCAGGTCAAGAGTTGACTTCATTTATCACATGGCGATGTTGAAGCGATATCGACCGAACACGAGGTTCGGTTGCTATCGCTTCAATTTCCATCAAATAAGCGTCCTTCGACGCGTTTTTCTATGCAGTATCAGAAAGCTAAGCAACCGACTTACTTTTCAAGGACAAAGGCCAAGGGTACTTCGATCGCCGATTTTTTTCCGTTTTCTCAAACTAATCCAAATTTGGTATCAACCAATAACCTGTGGTGAATTCTCGAGTCACATTTCAACCCGGAACATGTCAAGGTCAAAGGCTTCATTAAGTTCTTCGATGTTATCGCGTTGAGTGATTATGGCTTCAATTTCCAGAAAATGGATGCCATTCGTGTTGTGTGATCCGTGTTGTCTTGTATAGTATCAGAAAGTTGATATTTCGAAATAATATGGACGGGTAAAAAATCAAGCTGTTTTCTTCAGTCGCCTCACATTTGTTTGTGGCTTTCATCCAAGCCTACCCAGATCCATTTCAAACCGGGACATGTCAAAGTCAGACGTTTGATTGAGTTGTTCGATGCCATTGCGTTTCGTCGCTATGGCTTCCATTTGCAAAAAAAAGAGATATCATTCGTGATAATGAATGGGCAATCGTAACAATGTTATTGACAGCCGTGAACCCTCGAGTAAAAATTTTAAACCTGGATATGTCAAGGTCAAACCTCATGTTCAAAGGCTAGTTTGCATTTTTCGAAGTCCTCGCGATTCGTCGCTATGGGTTCAATTTGCACCAAGTGGATGTCATTCGACGTGACTTGGTGCCATATTATGATGTTGTCAAATATAGCTAATTTTTAAGGTCAAAGGTCAACCCGATTTCTTTGGTCGCCTCACATTTTTTTCTTCGCCCTAACCTACCCACATCTTGTATCAAGCAATAGCCCGTGGTGCACCTCAAGTAACATTTCAAGCCGGGACATGTCAATGGTACTCCAGCAAATTGTTCGGAAATCACATTAATCTTCTAAGTCAAAGGTCGAACTCAATTCTTCGATCGCCCCGCGTTTCTTCGTTTTCTCCCAAAGCTACCCATGCTTGGCATCAAGAAAATGCCCGTGGGCAACCCTCGAGTAACATTTCAACCCGGGACATGTCCGATCATGCCTCGACATCAAAGGTTCGTTTAATTTTCAGAGTCTTCACGTTTCGTGGCTATGGCTTCAATTTCCATTATGTGGGTGTCATTCGACGTGGCTTGCCGTACAGTATCATGATGTTGAGTTATTGAAATAATTTAAAAGGTGTCGGAAGTCCGGCGTGTGTACAATGATGGAGCGTAGTAGGAATGGGAAGGTCAAATATATTTTTGTTCGCAGCCGTTTTGACAGCAGGCACTCGTATCCTATATGACTCTGGCCTCCCCCAAGAAATCCGTCATAACCTGATCGGACGGTACTCTCATCGCTGGGTTTTAATTTACACTGCCACATTGCTGTTCCCGACATACAAAATATATAACTTTCTTTCAAATTTCCGCTTTGCTCCTAATGGTTCAAAGGAAGCTCTTAATTTTTCAAGAGAAGCCATACGTGAATGCGCACAATTTTACAACTAGCCGGAGTTCATAACCGCGAGAGAGAAATGTTGTAATCGGGGGTAGATCCGGGAATTGTCATGGGCACTTGTCTGGAGGTGCGTCATTTCTTCGGAGTGGTGCCACTGCGAAAGCACCTGGAGGGACGCCTCTGAATGCAAAATTCGAGACGGCGGGTTACACTCGGACCTTCCTGAAAACCTCCGCCTTTTTACTTCATAGGGGTGTCTCCGGCTGGAAAAAAAACGAGCGAGTACCCTAGAACCTATTCCTGGCCTGGGGGACGCCACCTTCCACGTGGGGGGTACATACCCTCGGTGCCACACCCTGGTTGTCATTGCATCGAAATATGTGTCAGTAAAACAGGAAAACATGGGAAAGATAACTGTAGGTCCAAATTTTCTACCATAAAACCACCGTCCAATATTTTATGTTTTTCCTGCTATAAGAGGGCAATGTTTAACATAGAGCGTTGCTCTATGGTGATCGTGAACTCGGGTTCAGCTAATACGACAGAAAGCTAGATGTTTATGGGCAGTGCTATGTAGTGAAACTTGGTAATTTTGATATCCCTTTTTTAAATAACATCCTTTTAAACAATAGGAGATCTGAAAAACAGCTATACATTGAAATTGAATTCAAGTGACGGAAAATGGGATTGAAAAAGTGGCTAAATTACAAGGATCTATTTGGGGTGGCAGGCTTTTCTATCCTATTCAAAATTACCGCGTCCCTGATTTGTCCCCCCAAATTTGAGATCCCTGATTACACCCATGGGTGTAAGAACATTTGACTATGTCTGTCTCAGTTAGATAAGTTTATGTTGTTAGTACAGCAATGTGTAGCAATCCACGGAGTGTCATGTTTTTCCTATTGGCAAGGGAAAGGAATTGCAAAAATCCACGTACCCTACCCAGCCTCCGTGTATGCCCTGCCTCAGGTCTCACTTTACCGTCTGGCAGAGATAACTCGAACCTCTGTGTTTAAGAAAATGAAAAGAGGAAACTTCCCCAACTAATGATATTCATGTATAGCCTACAGCATCACCGAGACCAGTCTTTCAATGTCAGATACATTAGATTACAGGGCCAGATAAAGCTAGCCACGATATTCTGAAATGGTGAAAATAGCTTGTGTGTGGTGACCGGATGGGGCTGGGTGCGGGCTACATCTATAGCAAAATAGACGGGTCCATGTAGGGCTCGGACCTTATAGGTCTGGATGTGTCCGGCCAGGCCTGAAAATGTGTCCCTTTTCAAACACTATTGTGCACCTGCGGAACAGCTGTGCGAATTCCGCCATCACGCACATGCGGAGCAGCTGCGGAAATTCCGTCGTCACGCACCTGCGGAGCAGCTGCGCAAATTCCGTCGTCACACACCTGTGCAACAGCTGCGCACATCCTCTGGCAAGCGGTCGTGCCGTACTCTTCCTGGACATAAGGTACGTCCTCTGACACATTCTGTTTGCCGCCTCACCTCGACCGTGAATCGGAGAACTTGTGGTAATGGGAGAGCTAAGAACTAACCACTAGTTCTCCTGAACCAGAGAATTATCAGGAGCAAGCGCAAAATAATCACAATTGAAAGGCATTTCTCCGCAATGGCATTTACCTTTTGGCTTTGGTCATTGGATTATCAACTTGCACTTCTTCTGTCATGATGTCCACTCGCCGACATCGATGAAGATACGTCCTCTGACGTGGGCTCCGCCCGCTAACACGGTTGATTGGATACGTCCTCTGACACAGAGCGCGTCCGCTAACACGGATGATCGCTTCGTCCTCTAACACCGATCCATGGGTTCAATTTGTACACAGTCGATGAATGATGTCTTCTGACTCCCTGTCTTGTTTTATACAAATGCAAGTTTTGCCTTTTCACAGCGCCACATCACCTACAATGTTCCCGTCTCACTCAGAGAGCACTTGGCTCGCTTGGCAAACTGGCAAACTCGTAACTCGCTTGGCAAACAAGAAGATAATTTGGTGGCCATATAGGCGAAATAAGCAATCGGAATTATGCTTTAGATGAGTTGAATAGCCCGGTTGGTCTAACAATTTGTCAAATGCAGTTTTGCGTGGATGAAAGTGCAACCTTACGAACACCGCAATGTCAGCCTCATTGTCCACCCTCTACAGTGGGATTGCATCTGGTCTGTGCCTAGATACCGGTGAACGGTGAAACGCGAACAGGTCAGATGGTAATGCAGAGCCACCAGTGTGCCTTCACATGATACCCTGGTGCCTTACTAGTGCCGCGCAGTGGCACCAGTGTGGTGTGATGTGGTGCGGTGTGGTCAGCATAGTCACTGAAACCTCACACACCATCCTGATAGCGCATCTAATAGCAGACCCGGCCCGCGTAGACGAAATTTCCGCCAATCACTGATAGACACGAGGTTCACATCGACCAAACTCCGGACAATCTACGGAGCCATCTAGTATGAATGCAATCGGTAAGATCAATGAAAGAAGGACGGATAAAGATGGTCTTCATCGGCAAGCTTAGTTCAACTATGCATTTCTGACTCGCATGCGACATTTTGCAACTCGCATACGCATTCCAATGAAGTGCATGCATTTTGGACATTTGTTGGTACACATGAGCGACCAAGGAGCAAGACCAGTGACTTCGCAGCGAACATTTAATCGCGAGGAAAAGTATCTATCAAGCATATTATTGCCCGTGAACTTTTAGAAATTATAGCCGAAAAGAGATAGTGAAACATGGGCAATGACGAGAAACCAATGCAAGGCTGGTTTCCATGTCCGACCAAACCATGGATCGATGCCCCGCACGAGTATGGATCCATGCCCATGGATTAAAATGGATATGGAATATGGCTGCTGCACCATGCTAGCTGCTGGCCACGCTCATGTTCGAGAACACACAGATGTTGTCTTCTAATTGGCATGCCATCTTAAACAGACGTCATTCACAGTTGGCGCCGAATTAGCCAACGGTCGCGAAAGTTAGTAGCGTTAAAACATACTAAAGGATGACAAAAATACATACCTAAGTTGATTCCGCTAGGACTTTGCTCGGGCATTTGGCTGCTTGTTTTTTCGGACGGTGGGACCTTGAGTGGTGAATCGTGTGCACTATGTTTCCAGCAAGCGCACTGACCGGCGTGAAGTGACAGCTCCCGGCGATTCGATGATGCATGTCCTCTATCTTTGGCACTAGCGAACCCACGAGTCAAACATTCTGTGAATTCTTCCAGTGCCAAGGATATTCAGACAAATTTGGGTAGAGCTGGTCTTACTGGAGTGCGGTAGCCACGAGTCCTCTTGATCGTCGACAGCGAGTCTTCTTGGCCGATGACAAGGCCCGGGTGAGTTGGCACGTCTTGGACAGTCGCGTCGACGGTGTAATCTAGTACCCGCTGCTGCCCACCGTCGTCACCTCTTCCGAGACGCGGGGCTATCACCGGCCGTGGGGACGTCTACCGACCACTGAAGACGGACGAAGATGGCGGCCGACGGTGGCTGGCGGGCAGTCAGTGCGCGCTTGTCACACTGCGCCGCCCCGCTCGCCGGTCGTCGGCGTCGGCGCAGGGTGGCGCGGCACCTGCGACGTCCGCCACCGCAGTGACTCACCGCCGCCGCTGGTGGCACATATTCGCCGGCGCAGGCCACGCCCTACCGCATGATTTATTCAGCCACGTCAATACGGCGCCCGGCCGGGTCACAACGCTGGCCGCCGGCCGGCAGGAATGCAGAGCCGGCCGGCGGTCTTGCTGCCATCGACCCGTCCCCGCCGCCGCCGCCACCACCGCCGCCGCCGCCCCCGGCGCCGCCACCGACGACGACGACGACGACGATGACGACGACGATGACGACGATTGGTCAAATTATCCAGGTTGCAGTCGATAAACGTATAAATACCCATGCTTATCCCGGCTCAAGCCCGGCTCAAGGTCGGTCTCCAATACCGTGCCGTATAAGCCCGTCGGGAACGCGACCCTGTCAACCGTACAGCCTGCTCGTGCCAGCTGCGCGACACATGCCTGTCTCTGTCGCTGTTTGCATCCCGATCTGGCCGCATGGCTGACTCACCTCCTGCCTAGTCCCTGCCTGTTGTTCTGTCTGTTCCCCTGCCTGACACCATCCTGCTTGACCACTCTCTTTGCCGTCCTCCTGTTTAGCCTACTTTCGGTCTGCCCCTCTCTTATCTGCCTCTGGCTGCTCTCTTACTTGCCCACTGCCTACTCTCCTGTTTGCCTCTTTGTATGCATTCCTGCCTGCTCCCTGCCTGTCCTGCTATGTATCATTTGCTTGCCCTCTTGTCTACCCGTCTGTTCGCCATCCTATCTGCCCTCCTGTTTGGCTGTCTGTGGTCCCACCTGTCTGCCCGTCTTGTCTACCCTCCTGTCTGCCCGTCCTGTCTGCCCGTCTGTGGGCCCTCCTGTCTACCCTCCCGTCTGCCCGTCCGTGGACCGTCCTGTCTTCCCGTCCTGTCTGCCCTCCTGTCTGCCCGTCCTGTCTGCCCGTTTCCCTGTCTGCCCGTCTGTGCCCTCCTGTCTGCCCGTCTGTGAGCCCTCCTGCCTGCCCGTCAATGGGCCCTCCTGTCTACCGTCCTGTCTACCCTTCTGTCTGCCCGTCCTGCCTGCCCGTCCTGTCTGCCCGTTTCCCTGTCTGCCCGTCCTGTGGTCCGTCCACAGTGCAGTTGACGCGCTGCAGCCGGCCGGCGTGACTGTTTGTCTGCGGCTGTAATTGGGAGGGGTGGCCGCCCGCCGAGCACGGCTCGATACAGGTTGGCCAGGTAGCCGGCCGGCCGATACCGCCACGCTTGACAACAGCCGACAGCTGTGTCGCCTCCACACAGCCTGACAGCCACGTGGTCTCTGCAGTGGCACGGCCAGCAGCCGCAGCCAGCGTGTTGTCGCTGCCCACCCTCTCCCCGTGTGGTGGCGGCCTGAGCCATGCTATGCGGCCAAATTGTAGAATCGAGCCCCATAAAGAAATAGAGTCGATGATCCATTGCTGGGGATCCATCCGGACGGGATGTAGCCGCGCCAAACGGAGGAAGGAGACTGCGTGGTGAGCGCTACCCTGCTCTTCCCTTGATAAAACGCTGGCTCCACCACTTGCCCCCGCCGGTCGTGACGTCACCGACAGACACGTGGCCCGCTGCATAGTATCATTAACACATGGTCTGCACACAGCCTGCCGTACTGGGCATGGTCATGGTCTAGTGCCGCTGCTGGTGGTGCTCATGCTGTAGTGTTGCTACTGGTGATGGCCAATTGTACTATGGTATTACTGGTGATGGTCATGATATAGTGTCGATGGTGTAGTGTCACTACTGGTGATGGCCAATTGTACTATGGTATTACTGGTGATGGTCATGATATAGTGTCGATGGTGTAGTGTCACTGCTGGTGATGATCACAGTTTAGTGCCTTTGCTAGCGGTGGTCCGGTTGTAGTGTCGTTACCGGTGATGTCCATGGTGCACTGTCATCGCTACTGTTGTTGATGGTGTGGCGTCACTACTGGTGTAGTACCACTACTGGTGCAGTGCCAGTGGTGTAATGTCGTTGCGGGTGTAGTGCCGATAGTGTAGTGCCGATGGTGTGGTGTCGATGGTATAGTGTCACTACTGGTGATGGTCATAGTATAGTGTCGATGGTGCAGTGTCACTACTGGTGATGGTTATGGTGTAGTGTCGATGGTAGTGTCGCTGCTGGTGATGGTCATGGTGAAGTGTTGATGGTGTGGTGTGGTAATTGGTGATGGTCATGGTGTGGTGTCGATGGTGCATTGTCACTACTGGTGATGGTCATAGTGTAGCGTCGATGGTGGAGTGTCGCCTCTGGTGATAGACATGGTGTAGTGTTGCTAGCGCAGGGCTGACGACCGGCCGCTCAATGACCACCAGCTCCGCCAAAACAGCTCAATGGTCGCCAGCCGGCTAGTGGTCCTCAAAGTCAATCTGGCAAAATCAATAGCTCAGCTGGTGCTTTGGCAGCTACGGCTTCAGGGAGGGTCGACGGGAGGCGCTGCGGTACCTGGGGCTGCGGGAAGGGCTGTGGCAGCTGGGGCTGAGGGGTGGGCTGTGGTGAGCTGGGGCTGCGAGAATGGCTGTGGTAGCTGGGGCTGCGAGGACGGCTGTGGCAGCTGGGGCTGAGGGGTGGGCTGTGGTGACTGGGACTGCGAGGATGGCTGTGGTAGCTGGGGCTGCGAGGACGGCTGTGGCAGCTGGGGCTGAGGGGTGGGCTGTGGCAGCTGGGGCTGAGGGGTGGGCTGTGGTAGCTGGGGCTGCGAGGATGGCTGTGGTAGCTGGGGCTGAGGGGTGGGCTGTGGTAGCTGGGGCTGCGGGGTGGGCTCCGGAAGCTGGAGCTGCGGGAAGGGCCTGTGGCAGCCGGTGCTGGGCAGTGACGTCACCAGGTGGGGGAGGACGGTAGCCGGTGCTGGGCAGTGACGTCACCAGGTGGGGAGGACGGCAGCCGGTGCTGGGCGGTGACGTCACCAGGTGGGGAGGACGGTAGCCGGTGCTGGGCAGTGACGTCACCAGGTGGGGAGGACGGTAGCCGGTGCTGGGCAGTGACGTCACCAGGTGGGGAGGACGGTAGCCGGTGCTGGGCGGTGACGTCACCAGGTGGGGGAGGACGGTAGCCGGTACTGGGCGGTGACGTCACCAGGTGGGGGAGGACGGTAGCCGGTGCTGGGCGGTGACGTCACCAGGTGGGGGAGGACGGTAGCCGGTGCTGGGCGGTGACGTCACCAGGTGGGGGAGGACGGTAGCCGGTGCTGGGCGGTGACGTCACCAGGTGGGGGAGGACGGTAGCCGGTGCTGGGCGGTGACGTCACCAGGTGGGGAGGACGGTAGCCGGTGCTGGGCGGTGACGTCACCAGGTGGGGGAGGACGGTAGCCGGTGCTGGGCGGTGACGTCACCAGGTGGGGGAGGACGGTAGCCGGTGCTGGGCGGTGACGTCACCAGGTGGGGAGGACGGTAGCCGGTGCTGGGCGGTGACGTCACCAGGTGGGGGAGGACGGTAGCCGGTGCTGGGCGGTGACGTCACCAGGTGGGGGAGGACGGTAGCCGGTGCTGGGCGGTGACGTCACCAGGTGGGGGAGGACGGTAGACCGACCCGGCGTGCACGAGCATTCGCTGCAGCCGTTCCATCCAGTCGATCCAGTCGACCCGATGGATCCAATCGATCCAGCTGGTGAGGTATCGAACGGCGGGTATTTTGGGAACCACCGTCGGGCATAAAAGACGAGCAAGTTCAAGACAATGTGACGTATCTCCACTTCGATCCTTGAGAGCCTGCTTCAATGGCAGGAGGTTGAACATTTGGAATCGCGATTCCGGTAGTGTGGCAGACCTGTGATCTGTGACCTTTGACCTGTGCCTGGCGTGGTGTGACAGACATGTGACTGTTGCATTGAATTGTGACTTAAAACACATGATGCTGAAACACCCAAACATATTCATCGACATTCACCACATCAAACCCACATACAGCATCCGTATATGTGTCACAGGGTATGCTTTAGTGTGTATGCATGTGCACAGCCATGCGCACATACTGCACAGCCATGTTCACATGTGTATCCCGTCATTGAACAGCGTGCAGTATGAATACATACAACATGCTACAAAGATAAGCATCTAAATAAATGTCTCGCCTTCACTGGCGTGTATAGATTGATATCCTCCCCGCTGTGCCTGTCGACGTCACGGGAGGCCACGCCCACGCCCGCGCCCCGCCCCGCCCCGTCGCTGTCGCGGCCGACGCGCCGTGGGCGGCAGCCGACGCTGCGCCGGCAGCCGCGGCCCCTCCATCCATTAGACATGATTGTACAGTCGCGTGACTCTACGCCCGACTTTGAAGCCGCCAAAATGGCGGCCGGCGGCGTCGGTGGCGGCGGGCGGCGGCCGCTGCCGGCAGCAGGTCAGTGCCGCCGGCGGTGGCGGCGGTCACTCACGCCAGCTGACCATCGGCGCGGCACGTGTGTGCTGATGGCCTGCCCCGGTGCCGGTCTGGGCCGGTCTCCGTCCGGCCGGTTCGAGGACCAATCGGCAGGCACGCGGCAGCTGTGTCACGCGGCACCGTGTACCGACCCGGTCGGCCTTGTCGGCCGTCTGGCCGGCACGGCCGGCGGCGTCTTTCCGGCGCCGGCGGCGTCGCCAGGTGAAGGTGGGACGCCACGCTTCCGGCCGCCGCGAACGGTCGGACGCGCCGCCGCCGGCCCCGGGACGCTCTCATAATTTGGCACCGACACAATGTGATCATACGAGGAAATTGGCTTCCGGTCGTTCTGGGTGGGTGACCGCTATCTTTCGGTGTAAGCACCACATCTTATCCGCTGCAGCTGCCACGCAGTCCACCCCGACACGCGTGACGGCGGTTCTGGCCACTCGAGCCCGCCACGGCAGCTGGCTCGTCTGCTTCCTCAGCGATGTGGTTACTGCCAATTCCAGACCACTCGGCGCAAGCGTTTGTGTCATTCGGCAGCACCGAGTCGTGTCATAAGCCAAAGCGTCGTCGTGCTGGTTGCCGCTGATGACGATGAGTGCCAGAATGTCAGGTGAACGTCTCAAAACGCACCTTCTGACGTAGACATGACAGCCACTACCCACAGGCTTTGCTACAACGCCACACCGCCCACAGGGTTTGTCACAACGCCACACCACACACAGGTTTTGTCACAACGCCACACCGCACACAGGGTTTGTCACAACGCCACACCACACACAGGTTTTGTCACAACGCCACACCACACACAGGGTTTGTCACAACGCCACACTACACACAGGTTTTGTCACAACGCCACACTACACACAGGTTTTGTCACAACGCCACACCACACACAGGTTTTGTCACAACGCCACATCACACACAGGCTTTGCCGCAACGCCTGTGATAGCGTGACTCATAGCAGCCCCCGCTCACGTGGGCAAAGTTTCAGCCCATAACTAATATACACGACTAATACTTCTAATATCCTGCTGGGTGTCGCTGTTGATGGTGAACGACAACGGCATCCTGCTGAGTGCTGCTGACGAGGAATGTCAGCGGCATCCTGCTGAGTGCTGCTGATGAGGAATGTCAGCGGCATCCTGCTGAGTGCTGCTGACGAGGAATGTCAGCCACATCCTGCTGAGGGCTGCTGACGGGGAACATCTAGTTCGTTCCAGTCAGTGGAGCGTGCCGGCAGCGACCACAGGCAGAGCAGTGGTGAGGTAACGGCACTGGTGGCGGCACTGGTGGCGGTACTCGTGGCGGCACTGATGGCGGTACTGGTGGCGGTACTGGTGGCGGTACTGGTGGCGGTACTGGTGGCGGTACTGGTGGCGGCACTGGTGGCGGTACTGGTGGCGGTACTGGTGGCGGTACTGGTGGCGGTACTGGTGGCGGTCTGATGGCGGTACTGGTGGCGGTACTGGTGGCGGTACGTGGGGCGGTACTGGTGGCGGCACTGATGGCGGTACTGGTGGCGGTACTGGTGGCGATGGCGGTACTGGTGGCGGTACTGGTGGCGGCACTGATGGCGGTACTGGTGGCGGCACTGATGGCGGTACTGGTGGCGGTACTGGTGGCGGTACTGGTGGCGGTACTGGTGGCGGTACTGATGGCGGTACTGGTGGCGGTACTGGTGGCGGTACTGGTGGCGGTACTGGTGGCGGTACTGGTGGCGGCACTGGTGGCGGTACTGGTGGCGGTACTGGTGGCGGCACTGGTGGCGGTACTGGTGGCGGCACTGATGGCGGTACTGGTGGCGGTACTGGTGGCGGTACTGGTGGCGGTACTGGTGGCGGTACTGGTGGCGGTACTGGTGGCGGCACTGGTGGCGGTACTGGTGGCGGTACTGGTGGCGGTACTGATGGCGGTACTGATGGCGGTACTGGTGGCGGTACTGTGTGGCGGTACTGGTGGCGGTGCTGGTGGCGGTACCGATGGCGGTACTGGTGGCGGTACTGGTGGCGGTACTGGTGGCGGTACTGGTGGCGGTACTGGTGGCGGTACTGGTGGCGGTACTGGTGGCGGCACTGGTGGCGGTACTGGTGGCGGTACTGGTGGCGGTACTGGTGGCGGTACTGGTGGCGGTACTGGTGGCGGTACTGGTGGCGGTACTGGTGGCGGTACTGGTGGCGGTACTGGTGGCGGTACTGGTGGCGGTACTGGTGGCGGTACTGGTGGCGGTACTGGTGGCGGTACTGGTGGCGGTACTGGTGGCGGTACTGGTGGCGGCACTGGTGGCGGTACTGGTGGCGGTACTGGTGGCGGTACTGGTGGCGGTACTGGTGGCGGTACTGGTGGCGGCACTGGTGGCGGTACTGGTGGCGGTACCGATGGCGGTACTGGTGGCGGTACTGATGGCGGTACTGGTGGCGGTACTGGTGGCGGTACTGGTGGCAGCACTGGTGGCGGTACTGGTGGCGGTGCTGGTGGCGGTACTGATGGCGGTACTGGTGGCGGCACTGGTGGCGGCACTGACAGTGAGGAGGCGCGTCACACAGCTGTGCCAGTGCGGAGCGCGCGCTACTGGCCACTGGTGTGTGTCGGTGTCGGCGTCTGGGTAGAATATGTCAGGTGTGTCAGGTGTGTCAGGTGTGTCAGGTGTGCTCGCATTGTCAGTAGGCACGGCTAGTTCTACCCACCCACTGACCAGCGGTTCATCGCATCGCGCGTAGCACATGGCGAAGTGTGTATGACGTCAGCACAAGATAGCCGGTGTGGCGGGTACTTCGATGCTGAAAGACACCGAATCGGGACGATACCGACCCGATGATAAGATTCACGGATCAGCCCGAAAGTAGCGGTCGTGCTAGCTTGTCATTGGTTCTCCCGAGCAAGCTTTAATAAAATGATAGCAAAACAAATCATTACAAAGAGGTGAGGAAAATTTAAAACGTACGTGATAACTTCATGCATGACTTGTCTGTCACAAGCAGACATATTAGTCTGGCAGGATAAGCAGGCAAGCTCAGAATGTTCTCTATAGAGCAGGAGTACCAAGAACGCGAGAGCCAGGCGAAACGTTTGCACGTGGAAAGTGTGATTCTGAATGTTCACACGTCAAACTCTCGAAGCACACGAAATACTGCCAAAATATAAGCCGCCGAATAGCATTGGTCTATTTCCGACGGACAACTAACCATGAGTGTCGGCTGTGTAGGTGCTGGGTGTTCACTCAACAATGGTGCATAGCAAGCACATTCGCTGCCAGCCAATCGTCACCGGCACCTGCACACGATCGGCGACGCCCTCAGCGCGCCTGGGTGCCATCGGAAATGACCCAGCAAGTCTCGCTGGGCGGCGGGCGCCGGCGTCGCGCCGCCTTTGTCCAGGTGCCACTGCACGGTCGTGACAGGCCGGCAAGTCCCTGCGTACGGTGACGTCACGACCGGGCGTCACGACGGCGGCGTCGCAGTGACGTCACAGCAGGCGACACGCCCCGCCGGCCGACAGAGCCGTGTCCAGCCGCCGGCGGCCTGGTCACAGCCCTCTGGCCACAGCTCTGACCAGAGCTGTGGCTGGGTTGTGATCAGGCTGTGATCAGAGCTGTGATCACAGCCACACAACTATGATTACAGCCACACCATAATGGTCGTAGCCACTGACAGTCTTAATCACAGCTCTGAGCATAGCCGCTCATGGCCGTCCACGGCCTTTGATCATAACTTTGATCACAGCTCTCATCACAACTGTGATCATAGCTCTCAGCGCAGCTCTCCTCACAGCTCTGCTCACAGCTCTGATCACAGCTCTCATCACAGCCGCCCACGGCTTTGATCACAGCTCTGATAACAGCTTTGGTCACAGCCACGCGCAGTCACGATTACGGCTCTGATCGCAGCCCGTAACAGCTGTGATGAGACTGTATATCCCAGAGCAGGAAAATACGACTCACTGTGCACCACTGCATAGTGCACATCCTTCCATGCGAACACCCGCGACCAGCCTGCTTCAGTGGCCACTTGTCTGTGAGAGCTGCCTGAGACTGCAGTCCAGGGTACACAGGATGCACAAGCCGCACGTACCGCAGATACTGACCTGCACACCTCAGTCAATGCGGGGTCATGCCATCCGAGGGCAACCTTCGGTCACCTGCAGATGTACCGTCGGCACAGACCTGCACACCTCAGTCAATGCGGAGCCATGTCATCTGTGGCCACCTGCGGCCACTTGCAGTCACCTGCAGACTCTCGCCAACAGATCCAATGACGGGGAGTGGTGGATATATCTAACAGCGGGGAGTAATTACATCATCTCTCCCCTCTCAGCCCACAGTGTACGGTGCACATTTTGCCATCTGGAGAAACGCTTAGTGTATTATTTCACAAAATGAAATGTTTAAGCGCAATGATGACGCCTAATTTACACTAAATTCCGGAGATAAAAAACCCTGGAGCAATCAATTACATAACGCTATTGATGTCATCATTTGCGGATTTGGATGAGGCAGTTGTACGTGGTGGCTGTATGTACTTGATCTCCGTACCTGATTCCTGTGCCTGCTGTCTGTACCTGCTGGCTGTACTCGCCGGCGTGCCTGTGGTGTGCCTGTGCTGCACCAGCTCGCCTCGTCCACGGATGTATATTGCACGACAGTCAGCTGGTATTGACCGTGGCCGTGACAGCGATCTCAAAACCACAGCCCAGTCGCCGCGCGTGGCCATCGAGCAGCTGCTGTGGCAGCTGGCAGGCGGCGCCAGCTGCAGCTGCGTGGTCGCCAGCTACACAGGTCCTGGCAGCCGGCCCGCGGTAATTGTGAGAAAGCGCGCGGAGCAACGACCACAGGCGAGTCGGCCGGCGCCCTGGGAAGCCGTGGATGAGACGGTACCCACGGAAGTAGAAATTACCATCCGGTCGCCGGCCGGCGCCCCGGCGTGGAACCGGCCGGCGTCGCGTTCGAATCGCCGCCGTGCATGCGGTGCCCGGTACCGTGCCGGCCGCCGGCGCCGCCGCTCGCCAGCTCCGGGCCGAAGAGCCGGCGACAACTCCGGACACGACTGCAGCTGCTCGATGCACGACCGCTGCACGACCGCCTGACCGGCGGCGTCCAGCGCTCTGGAACATTCCGAACGCTGCGGTGTTCGCGAACACGTGCCGGCGAGCGCCGCTAGTATTGACAAACTGAATCGTGACCTCAGCAGACTCGACCATCTGCTGGTGTCCGTGTCGAGCTGGATTAGTGCCCATGGCACCAGGGCTGCCACCCACGGCACCAGGGCTGCCACCCACAGCACCAGGGCCGACACCCACAGCACTAGGGCCGACACCCACGGCACCAGGGCTGCCACCCACGGCACCAGGGCCGACACCCACAGCACCAGGGCCGACACCCACGGCACCAGGGCCGACACCCACGGCACCAGGGCCGACACCCACGGCACCAGGGCTGCCACCCACGGCACCAGGGCCGACACCCACGGCACCAGGGCCGACACCCACGGCACACCCACGGCACCAGGGCCGCACCCACGGCACCAGGGCCGACACCCACGGCACCAGGGCCGCCACCCACGGCACCAGGGCCGACACCCACGGCACCAGGGCCGGACCCCACGGCACCAGGCCGCCACCCACCACGGCACCAGGGCCGACACCCACGGCACCAGGGCCGACACCCACGGCACCAGGTCCGACACCCACGGCACCAGGGCCGCCACCCACGGCACCAGGGCCGACACCCACGGCACCAGGGCCGATACCCACGGCACCAGGCTGCCACCACCAGCACCAGGGCTGGTACCCACGGCACCAGGGCTGCCACCCACGGCACCAGGCTGCCACCCACGGCACCAGGGCCGATACCCACGGCACCAGGGCCGACACCCACGGCACCAGGGCCGACACCCACGGCACCAGGGCTGCCACCCACGGCACCAGGGCCGACACCCACGGCACCAGGGCCGACACCCACGGCACCAGGGCCGACACCCACGGCACCAGGGCTGCCACCCACGGCACCAGATCCGACACCCATGGCACCAGGGTCGGAACCTACGACACCAGGGTTGGTACCTACGGTACTTGGGCTGCATAAGCCCACACGTGGCGTGCGTCCAGCTTGGATCGCGTGTTGTGATAGCGCTATGCTGTGATACTGTCATATCGTGATACCGTCATATCGTAATACCGTGGCACAGTGATGACGTCATACCATGATACTACACCAGCCTGCGTCAGGCTCTCGCTTTTGCTTGGTTTGGTTTGTATATGGCAGGATTTGGTTCCAGTGCCTCCGCTAATGGACGTTGAGCGAGTGGACAAGTGCATCCACGTTTGGCTACGATATAGTTCAAATACCAGTTGCACCGCCCCTGCAGGCTAAGCTCGTTAACTAGGGTTGTCGGACAGGACATGCCTGCTACCGTTCTTGCTGTTGGGGTCCAGTTATGACATAGCCGGAGGAGCCTCACCCCACAGTGATGCTGGAGCGATGGAAGCCGAGACCCGACTGTGCAGGAAATTAGACCTGCAATTAACACTTTCTCTGACAACATACATTAGAGAACTCATCTGCGATTTAATTGCTTAATCAGCCAGCGGTTTAGTAAGAGCTGTTACATCACTGTAAGTCAGTGAATCTTGGAATGCACCAAAAGGAAAGCGGAATAGATGCAGTTTAAACTGTGCTTTGTACATTTCCCTGGATCGTGGCGTCAGATAGGAGACGTAAGTTGGGACATCATCACTTTCTTCCTCATGGTTCTATGCCTTATGGTTCAATTCCTTTGTCGTGGTTGTGCCTCCATATTACGGAATCACTCCCAGCGGCACTACCCAAATAAGCCGCACTTCATCACCTCTCCCACACCGGTGGGTTGTCGTTATTGGCATCTGGCGTACATCTACCAGCAGGGTCGCACTGCTTCGTTTTGTTTGATTTTTCGCGAAGTTCGCATGGCATGAGCAGAAGACCTTCTGGCATGGGCGCATTTATTTCCGATTAGTATGGCAGGTCTGCTGGTATTTATATGTCGGTCAAAGGGTGGCGTTTGGTGCTGGGCCTGCGCGAAAGCTAGGGTCCCATCAGTCAGGAGCGCGGCACCTGGGGGTCCCACTAGTCAGGACCATAGGGAGTTGAGGTCCTATCAGTCAGGACCACGGGAACTGGGGGTCCCATCAGTCGTGACCACGAGGGCTGGGGAACCCACCAGTCGTGACCACGAGGGCTAGGGGATCCAACAGCCAGAATCATGGAAACTGTAAATTCATCAGCTAGGATATGGGATAGAGGCCACGGGATATGGGGAGCCCATCATCCAGGATTGTTTGAGTTTTGGAGGGGAGTTTGGGAGTTTGGGAAGTGGTGATTCGGGACCACAAGAGCTGGATGATAAGGGACGTAGACAGGGGCGGTGTAGGGACGAGTTTGGCCCGTCCTATTCATTTTTTGTGTCGCCTACGGTGCCCTGATGCCGGCGGCTTACGTAGGCATTTTGCTCTTCTCGGGTCGCCTTCGGTGTCCGAGAAGTACACCAAGTTCGTCTTGATTGCGCTCACCATGTGTGATGAGGGTGCATCAAGGTTGTCCTCGGGCTCCATTGTGGCGTGTGTTTGAGCCAGGAAGAGGCTACCTGAGTGCCGTCTGAAGTGCGCCCCAAAGACGACCTAAGGGCGCTACACAGATGCAATAATGGTGGGAGTGCCCCAAGGCACTGCCGTGCCGTATCCGGGAAGGCTTTGAGCGGGCGGGCGGGTTGCACTAGCCGACGCTGGTTCAGCGGTGCCCTTACCAACGCAGTGGTCCTGTCTGTAATAGCGCTCTTCTGACCCCATCCGTAACCCCGGCAGTCGCTCCCACGCCCTGGTCAGCTACCGTCACCCTAATTAGCCTCCCCCACCGTCATCGGTGCCAGTCGGTGCCGCGTGCGTCGAGCGCAAACCGCGCCGAAACCGCCGCCGCGACGCAGTTAATTACCTCGCTCGCAGCTTTATATCAACAGCCAGAGCAAACAGACCGTTCAGAGTGCGGCGGAGCCGAGCCGCCCGGAAACGGCGTGTCGTCTGCGCTGAATCTCGGCCGGGTCAGGTGCGACGGCGCGCCGGCGGGCGCAGAGGTCACACGCGGGGTCAATAGTTTCAAGGTGAAAGGGCGGCGGCCGGCGCCGACGACGCGCTAGAGCGCGGCGGCCGCCGGCGGGGGCCTTTGTGACGCTCCTAGCGGCGGCCGGACACCGCTGTGAGCAGCTCATCACCAGCACCAGAGCTGCCGGTGGAGGCCGGCGGCCGTCCACGTGGCAGGTGGTGATGCTGTCTGCCTGCTTGCGGGTGGTACAGTGTGACATCCACGCAGAGAGTTGGTCCTCAGCCGCACCCTAGTGGTTGAGAAGACGGCGGTAGCGAAATGAATGCTGAGTACGCATCATAAGGCGGGTTTTAGCCGAGAGCATGTGTCTGCTGTCTCAGGGAATGGTGGGCATCATCGCGAAGTGCCGCAAGGAATTCAATGGTCGTCAATCGTGGAACCAGTAGCATCTTCTGAGAGCGGCCCTCTTGATACAGCAACGCTGTTAAGGATTCCAGGATCCAGGACTTTGGTTTCATGCGAATACATATGCTTAACAAAAAGGAAGAGATGTTCATGTTATGTGAACTGCCCATAGACCCTGCGACCCTGTACCACGGTACCGGGTTCTCAGTATTGTTCGTCCCGGCTTCGATCAATATCTGATTGCATCAAAGATGTAGCTTATATACACATATGTAAAATAGCGTTAGCTCTAAAGCTACGATGAATGATTTTCTTTCGGGTCAAAGAAAAGCCTAGTGTTCGTCGATAAATGATGCAATGCTCGGAGCGTGGAGGTTAAAATATTTTGTTTTCTGAAGCGTTTCAATACTCTCTCCGCTTGGTAGTTATATTTGATTCACGTCCAACACCTCCGCTCCTCTCCAAGCAGTCACATGCACTGCAATACTCGCCTTTACTCGCGGGTGCACTCACACGCATGCACGCGAACACACATACAAGCCAGCGTGGTGACAGAAGCCGCCGAGTGTGCCTCAAGCCCAACTGTCAGCGATCGCATCTGGCACGCGCGCTAGCTCCTCCGTTCTACCGCCGAGTCACGTACAGACCAAGCCAGCAGCCGTGGTTCATAGAGATGCGGCAGGTGCAATTTCGACCTATTTTCGCACTCCTCTACTGATCAACACTGCGCACCACATATCAGCTAAGATAAATAGTTTTCCTAGCTATCTAGAGCTTTGTTTCACGCAGCAAGCTAATCGCAGCTGCGTGTGTAATGGTGAGACGGTGTAATGGGGAAACGCGGCAGGCCAATGCCTAATGGTGAACGCTTCCAAGCCACTGCGTCACAAGATTCCACTGGAGAAGGGTGGTTGATCGCCCAGACGCCCGGCTCATCAGGCCATTTGACGGTGATACACACGTCCCCCGGAGAGCGCGCCAGACGTGTGCGGTACGCAGGCGACGTCTGGCTCGCACGGCTGGCCGGCCCACCTCTGTACGTCCACCCGTGCGGTGCGCAGTCGCAGCAGCCGGCAGGCGAGAAGCGTGTCACCTCACTCGCTCTTGAGACGCGCAGGTCGGCTGGCAGTCAGGTCGGGTCGGCGACGCCAGCTGCCGTCCGTCGGCGACGGCACTGACGATCCACGGGCGCGATACGACCCCGTGAATTCTTCCAGTGCCATTGCCGGCAGACGGCAGACGCGGTGAAGATGATGCCGCCGCGGTGGCGGCCAGAGTCGGCACTGAGGCGGCGGCGGCGGCGGCGGCGGCGGCGGCGGCGGCGGCGGCGGAGGCGGCGCGCGAGCGACAGATGTTGCGGCCGCGGCCGGACCCGGCGGCGGACTGGCGAGGCGGCGGCGGCGGACTGGCGCGGCTGCGGCGGCCGCGGCTCCGGCACCGCCGCCGCCGCCGCCGCCGGTCACCGACAGATGTGTGTGTATCCGGTAGTTAAGGACATGTTCCACGCTAGGCTGCGCCGGTGGCCGGCCACCTGCCCGGCCGCCGAGCGAGTCGCACGACGAGCGGCTGCACCCCCGGCGGAACTGGCGCACCGCCGCGTAAAAAGCGCCACGCCGACGCCGCCGCGGACAATGGCGTCTGTGCCGGCTATCGGTATCGGTATCGGTATGGTCATGGTTGGGACTGTCGGACGGCGTGCGTGATGCCGTCACGGCGCTACATGCGATACAGATCACAGCAGCAGAGTGCAGCCCCGCCTGCCGCAGCTGGGGTTGGCCCGGCCACGTTCCGAAGAAGTGAACTTGACTCTGTCATGAATCCAAACGGCACAAAGTCAATGCCATCATGCGACCAGATGAGCTCTGACAGTCATTTTTTCAATACTTTGCGTAGGCACGTTTCATATGGCATTTCACCATGGGTATTTCTTGTGCATTTTAGACATATGTATGTTTTGCACTCATCAGGCCGGACGTTCGGAAGGATTGCACATTAGCTATATTGCCAACAATATTCTTGCCGGAATCTTTCTGGTCGTGTACGTCCTGGAATCTCTTGGACCCCAACTTCCGACTCCGATACGGCTTCTGTTCGAGGACAAGTGAGGTGATGTGACAATTCAGGCACACACAACTGGTGGTAGCTCCTTCTGCCTGCTCCTATGTATATGGCGTCAAATTTCATCTGAGCGGCCCAAGCAAGCTCGTACCGTCCTAATGCTGTTGAATCCACACTCACTTTTGCTTACAGTAGTCCGCGTTCGGACCGCCAAAAGTGGAAAAATGTGTCAATCGCATGCTTGATACCAAAGGCGAATTTGTATATCTATCATATGTCACCCTACCAAGTGCATTTAGCTCTCTATGCTTACATTCCAGCGCACCATATCGCCACCGAATATGCGACTCACTACTTAATTACTCTCCAGAGTGCAAACATTGATTTTCCTCCGTCACTGATTTATCGTTAACAAGAAATATTATGTAGATGCACATTAAGGTGTGTGCATTGACTAGGTTGCAAATCTGCTTCAATCATAGGTCATTTTCCCCAAAATTCTTAATTTTGACAGAGTGGTCCCACGGCTTCCCACACAAAATCTTTAATGAATATTAAATTAGACAATGTCGTTTCAGTTCGTGCAATGCCAACAAGCAAGCAATAAGCGGCAAGCAGTCTTCTCCACAATGAAGTGTTCCTCAAAATATGGTATATTTGCACCCCTTCCCCAAAGCAGTTTATGTTTATGTTTATGAATATGCTGAACATGATGTGACCACTCAATTCCTCTGCAAATGCACACTTTTCAGTTGGAAAGCAAAATATCACCCAAAAAGTGGCTTGGAGTTTGATAATACAGCATAAAAGTAAATGCTAAAAATAAAGAAACCAGATGCAGCATAACCTAACATAACCTATCCTAACAGTCCATGCAAGAAAGCAAATTATTTTTAATGGAAAATGTCAAACTTTTGTTTGCTAACTTATATTAAAAACCTAGCCTAGCCTAATCTAGCCTAAACTGTTGCCTTAGGAGAAAGTTATTTTGATGGAATTCCCAACAAAAAGGTGAGAATTTGTGTCCTTGGTAACAGAGGTCCAACCTAACCTAGCTTAACGAAACATAACCGCTTTGTATGCTTCCTGGGGGAAAATGGGTGCAAAATTTATCTTGAGGTTACCTTGAACTGCAATAATTCCAATTTACCTTCATTCGCAGGTTACGTTAGTCTACTGCTGTTACTTTCCAGCTACTTTCCGAAGAGAAAGTTCATGGTGGAAGCATGGCTAGTTCATTAGTTGAATTCAAGGGTTCTTCAGCCAAACTTAAAAGTATGGCCCAGCGCCTTAAAAGCATTGGTTTTGATATGTTGGTTGCCTTTTTTGTGAAATTTCACACCGACACCCATCCATAAACCGTGTGAACAGATGAAATATGTACCTATCAGTGTTGGATCCATATATTTTGATCATAGGGTGTACTTCTTCTTGAGGGGCATTTCTCCAAAGAATGGTACCAGAGAATGAAAGAACAAGAATAGTACAGGATTGAAATACAACCAAACCTTACATAAGCAATGCAGATTAAACAACACAGATTAAGATTGACACAGGGTTTAATGAGCATTCCCTTTATTTGTGTACAATATGCCTAGTTGGCACATTATGATTACAAGTAAGCAGGAACAGGTTACTTCTACAGGCTGGGCCAATCTCCTTGCCTGGGGGTGAATGGGCAGTACCGCATATTACATAGCATCCCTACATACTAAGCGAAATTGTCACTTATAACGTGCTGTCCTACCTCAGGAACTGATACCGAACTTGAATATCTTCACTTTGGCCCGGAGCCAATGTCCAGCATGTTGGGTGGCATTCCAGGGTGCATGCTTAGGTGCCTCACAGGATGTTAGCGCATGCCAATACAGACACAGTTTGGGAGACCATGCCTGACCTTCTGACTCGATAACTTTACAAAGAACATATTGGTGTCTTCCTCTAAAGGCACTTTCAAGCAACAACACACCGCACGCTCAACAATTCCTAGCACTACGTCCAATCCTCTGCTTAGCAAAACAGATAGGTTCAGTCAGCTGACGGTAAGTTCAGTCAGGAGCTGAAGGTGGGCTCCGTCGGAATCTGGTGGCGGGTTCCGCCGGAACCCGATGGTGTGTTGCGCCGGGATATGGTGGTGGGTTCTGCTGGGAGCTGGTGGTGTATTCCGTCGAGAGCTGGTGGTATGTTTCGCCGGAAGCTGGTGGCGGGTTCCGCCGGGGCCTGGTGGCGGGTTCCGCCGGGGCCTGGTAGTGGGTTCCGTCAGGATCTGGTGGAGGGTTCCGCCGGGGATTGGCGGTCATCGGCAGGGCGTGCGTCACGCCGGCCACGACTGACAGATGTCTGCCGGGAGGCAGCTCCTGCGGGCCACTCCCGAGGTGGCCTCTCCGCTGTCCCCACCCGCCTCCGTCCGATTGTCGGCCATTGTCCTCCGCGCCAGCTGGCGCACCACATGGTAATGTCGGTTTTTCTGTCGCCAGCCAGCCAGCCAGACGTGGAAATTGCCGCCGCCGGTCGGCAGATGCCACAAGGGACGGTGAGGCCAACGTGCCCCAGTAATTTGAACAATTAGTGGTGCGTTCCTAGACGCGCGGCGGAAACAACGTACGGCGGAAGCGGCGCGCAGCCGCGCCTGTCCAAATGCCGCGTCTGTCCACACGCCGTCGCCTGTCCACACGCTTCGCCTGTCCACACGCCGTCGCCTGTTCACACGCCGTCGCCTGTCCACACGCCGTCGCCTGTCCACACGCCGTCGCCTGTCCACACGCCGTCGCCTGTCCACACGCCGTCGCCTGTCCACACGCCGTCGCCTGTCCACACGCCGTCGCCTGTCCACACGCCGTCGCCTGTCCACACGCCGTCGCCTGTTCACACGCCGTCGCCTGTCCACACGCCGTCGCCAGGTGCGATGACCTGACAAGCGTGAGAAAACGGCCAGTCGGCACACCGGAACTTTGTCCCTCGGCTGCAGGAGCATCGCGATGGCCGCAGGCGGTAGTCGACACGACCTATCAGACCCACACGGGTAGTGGGAAAACTCTCCTGGATACTGGTTCGAGTAGGAGAAACGTACCGGTCTCTGGCTCGATTTGGAGAAACCATCAGGACACTGACTGGAAGTGGGAGAAACCTCCTGGAGTTCTAGTCCGAGTAGAAGGGACGGCAGTGGAAGGTAGCTGCGAATGAAGATGGCAAGGTTCATAATTGCGTGTTCCAA
Organism: Imbricaverruca yamaguchii; assembly: GCA_034440575.1. Lineage (NCBI taxonomy): Eukaryota > Metazoa > Arthropoda > Thecostraca > Neoverrucidae > Imbricaverruca > Imbricaverruca yamaguchii. The sequence goes on along the minus strand of JAOTOL010001652.1, from coordinate 3,762,751 downwards.
CAAATGGCAAACAATTGACATTATAGAATGGCAGAAGTTTGTCAATGGACGAAATAGTTTTAACGGCCATGCTAGTTAACTGTCATTTTGGGTTGAGCATTTCCAGACGTGTGCACAAATTCATTGAAAGCAGCACTAAACTCATTGATATCGAAAGGGTGTCATAGAAATTCCAGTGAACCCCAAAATCCGCCGACAAAACTGTGGCCATAATGCCTATCACTGAAGCCCAAGATCGCAACGGCCAGACAAATCTTGGCTAGGCTGACCCCCGAAACTAAGACAGATCTACAGGCTGCATGCTGACTTTTGTGCAGGCTGTACGGCTAAGAACTGATCTCTGAGGCCATGGCAGGCTAAAGCGGCTGAGGATTGACCTCTGATGGCAAGACAGACCTCAGAGCTGAAACAGGCGGGGACTGACTTCTGAGGTCCGGACAGAGATCAGCTGATGCGGGCGGGGATTGACCTGGGAAGTTAGCACAGCTTTTAGAGCTGACGCGGCCGAGGCTTGATCTCTGAGGTCAGGAGAGACCTGGGGCCTGACGCGGCCGGGGGTTGATCTCTGAGGTCAGGACAGACTTGGGGACTGACACGGTCGGGGGTTGATCTCTGAGGTCAGGAGAGACCTGGGGCCTGACGCGGCCGGGGGTTGATCTCTGAGGTCAGGACAGACTTGGGGACTGACACGGTCGGGGGTTGATCTCCGAGGTCAGGAGAGACCTGGGGCCTGACGCGGCCGGGGGTTGATCTCTGAGGTCAGGACAGACTTGGGGACTGACACGGTCGGGGGTTGATCTCTGAGGTCAAGACCGACCTGGGGCCTGACACGGCCGGGGGTAACATGTAAGGAGATGCCGATCTCGGAGCTGACGCGGTCGCCGTGTGGCCGGCGAGGTGGCCAGCTGATTGCTGTCCGGGCCGGGGATTTGATCTTACGGACCCCCTCCCGTCCACATTCGCCGGTGGATGACGACAAACGCCGGCGGCGGTGTACGCGTTCGAGTCACGTCACGTGACACACAGCCAAGTCTGCGGGACGTGGCTCCGTGTCGTGATGCCGGTGTCAACACGTGGCTGGCGGGCTGGCAACACGTGGCTGGCGGGCTGGCGGGACTGACGAGACTGGTGTGGCTGGAGTAGGGCGAAGTGTCCTGCGGGACTGGCTTTTGACGTCGCTGGTTCATCAAATATCTTGCGGATTTAGTATAGTAGATCAATATATATTTTGCCTGCCAAAGTTTTGTCAACCTCCAACTCCCTGTCTATATCTCTCAATATCATCGTCTTCCTCTCTCCCTTCCCCTTCACACACACGGAAACATGCACACACGCCCGTGTTGCAAATCAGTGCGCATCATCTTCAACTGGACCAGGAGTGATGGAAGGACGGAGGTATCTGTGGCGACGTCTCGACGGAGAGCTTGCTGTCGTTCGCCACCTAACGGGATTGACCAGCAAGGATCGTGTTGTACGCTCTCTGGCGTGCTCACTGATTGGTATACTGCACCGCGGAACACTAGTCTGGAGTCATGCTGAATGAGGAACCAAGAAGAGATCTGGAGACTGCAAATATGAACAGAGTAACAGCACCAAGCTTATCTGCAGCCACCATCGTATCTCGTCGAGACAACCAGGTGTTGAAAATGGCGGAAATGCTTGCAAGCTGTGACTGGAGTCACAAATAACTGGTGACGCACCTTAATTTCACTACAGACTCCAGCTTGCCACCCGTTTTCATGATGCATGAAAAGGATTGCATGTGGTACCAAGATAAAGGTGGATAAATACAATGTTTCCGGTTGGAAAGAATTCAGAAAAAGCCATCGATGTGACGTTCTAAAATGGTTTACATGCCAGACAAACTCGGTCGCAATTGTGGATTGGAAGGAGATGTGTGTGACAAGTGCGAATATGTAATAGGATAGTTCCTTGCAAGTAGTGGCATTGGTCGGACCCTTCTCATAATCATTTTTTCTTCTAAAGTGATAAATTGTGTTGAAACTTATGCATTGATAAAATATATGGAGTTTAGAATAGCTAGTATATGTGTTTGGCCATAAAAGAAACGCATGGCGATGAACTTCTCCGATCGTGTCCTCATTGGAAAAAAACGATTTTCCAAATCCGATGGGGAAGTTCGCCTCAATAAACTAGGACTCTTTATCGCTGGGCAAAGCTGGCGGCAAGAGAGAATACGCACTTCCTTGCAGTTAGATCTGCGGTAAATCAGCGGCAGACATGAATCATTGGCGCTCATTGGCGTTCATTGGCGCTCATTGAGCGGAACAGATCGATCGCGATGAACCTATCCTGGGGCTGAGTGTCACATGGATCAGAGGAGCTGTCACTGTAGAGATCAAGTGATGCGATATGATGCCAACCGTCCCAAACAGCCAGCTTCCGGCTCAATAAGAAGTAGACCCTTCTGCGAGGCGAAATGGTGTGATGGGCAGAGAGAGAAAGAGAGAGAGAGAGAGAGGGGAGGGAGATGGCGAGATAGAGATGGATAGATATAGATATATAGAGATGGGAGATGGAGATGGAGATGGAGATGGAGATGGAGATGGAGATGGAGATGGAGATGGAGATGGAGATAGAGATGGAGATGGAGATGGAGATGGAGATGGAGATGGAGATGGAGATGGAGATGGAGATGGAGATGGAGATGGAGATGGAGATGGAGATGGAGATGGAGATGGAGATGGAGATGGAGATGGAGATAGAGATAGATATTGGGATAGGGATATATATACATAAATAGAGATAGAAATATAACTAGAAATGGAGATAGAGGAAGAGAGAGAGAGAGGAAGGAGTGGGAGATAGGGAAAGAGAGTTTGTGCTGCAGAGAGACAAGGGGAAGGAATGTGGTGAAAGGTAGGGATATAGAGAGGGATGGGAAGGGAAAACTCCAGAGGAGTGCCAAGCCTGCATGACTTGCCTGTTTCGGCGAATGGCAGGACAGCCGTGCTGTGCGGCCGGAGGCGTCACCATCTGTTCACGGCGTCACCATCCGTGGACGTCGTCACCATCTGTGGACGGTGGCACCATCCGCGGACGGTGGCACCATCCGCGGACGGTGGCACCATCTGTGGACGGTGGCACCATCCGCGGACGGCGTCGCCATCTGTGGACGGTGTCACCATCCGCGGACGGTGGCACCATCTGTGGACGGCGTCACCATCTGTGGACGGCGTCACCATCCGCGGACGGTGTCGCCATCTTCGGACGGCATTCTCCGTGTCGGCGCCTGCGGCAGGAGGAGATCGGTCACTCGTCCGTCAGAGTGGAACCGTCGCGGGTTCTGTTCAGCGTCAGCGCTGGTCTCAATCATCCGAGCGGCCGGCCGGGGCGGCCACCAGATGACTCGGCCACAGGTCGGGCTGGCTACCAGATGACTCAGCCATCAGATGACTTGGCCATCAGATGACTCGGTCACCAGACGACTCGGTCACCGGCCGGGCCCAGCCACCAGACGTCTCGGTCACCGGCCGGGACGACCGAGTCGCTGATGACCGCCGCGGGCCGCTTTCACTGTTCCCCGTGCTGCCGGGCTTTCCGGCGTTTTTACGCAGCGCGTGCGCGTACCGGCGCTGCACGCGGCCCGGTGGCGGGGCTTTCACCGGAGTTGACACTTGTCTGTGCGTGCTGCACGCCGTGCCTCGCGGCTGCTCTCTGCCTGGTGGCATTTCGTCCATCATCAGATCATCCTCAGAACGATCTCCCAATCGTCAGATCATCCTCAAAACGATCTTCCAATCGTCAGATCAACCAGTCTTTGTCATCGATCAGTCCGATCACCAGAGCGACTAGATGACCTGCGACTAACCAGCGCAATGCTGTTCACATGGTGCAGCCGTCTCGGGCACGGAGAGTGAGGGCCCACTGCGTGACCGGAGACGGTGGCCTTTCTGCCCCTACTCCGCCTGCCGGGGCACGAGCGCAGCCGGACGGACGTCGGCGCGGTCCCGCTGTGTGGCGGTCCGTTCCGGACGACGGTTAAAGCTCGGTTCACACCACGACGGTCTGTCGCGGTGTGAACCGAGCCCTACTGAGCCGCAGCTCGGGTGATGAGCGACGCGAACGTGCCCGATGGTCAGTGTCGCTGATCATTGGCCGATGGTCTGTCACCGGTGATCAGTGATCAGTGATCGGTGAACGAGGATCGGTGACCGATGACCAGTAGCCCTAGCCACCCTTCCCCGCCCCATCCCCACTGCAGCCTGCCTGAGACCGGACATCGCAATGCAGTCACCTGCTAGTCTCCGTTGTGCTTGATGTGTGGAACGACACTGTCTGGAGTGCCCAGTGAGTAAGTGAGACACGAGTGTGAGACGCCCAAGTGAAACAAGCACGAAGCATACTGTAGGTCAAATAATTATGTTCCGCACAGCACATGGCTTAAACAGGCTGTCAGTAAGATAGACTTATTATAATAATAACGATCCACGATGTGCTGCATGTTCACACATGGGTCCAGGATAAAGTGAAGTCGTACTGTTAACATCTTTCGGAACCTTTTAAAATAATGTCAGACACCGCTATTTCTCGGGAAGTGTATCCAAATGAACCACGAGTGTTGATTTCTGAAAATTATTGGAGTGCGTGGGCAAAATACATGAAGCCAATGGGCAGGCAGAAATGGATTGTGCGACACACTCCGTAGGGCCCCATGTTAAAAGTTGAAATTATTGGGGGTAAAGCCAAAATTGAGGGGGGAGAATTTCCCCTCAACAGTATACAAATCATGATATTCCAGAATGCTGGAAAATTATATGCTGAATGTTTAAAAAGCTTATTGATTTTTGGTGGTACACAGGGAGCGGCGAAGAACAAACAATCTCGTGTTTTGCGAATACCTGACATTTAAGCTGGCTCGGGAGGTCAGTTAATAATCGAAGGTATAAAATTCGTGCAAAAATCGCACAATTTCCCCACGTGCAGCACTGCAGTTTTCATGTCGCCGCTTCCATCCGTTTGGAAACGCAAGCCATGATGTCACTCAGACCCGTGACGTCGCCCGGGGTATAAAAGTGAAGTTCAGTGCAACTCCTAATGCGCATACTGCAGGCGTATCGATTGCCGTTCAAATAATCCATATCTGCCCATTGGAATCTGAGATAGACGGCCCCGTTACGCCGCCACTCCCAGCCAATGGCGTTCAGGCTATAGCGCGGCCAATGCCCGGCAGTCACATTTTTCAGCACTGGCGGCGATTATATTTATAATAATCATGATATAATAATTCCCCGATGCCGCCACCCTGCCTATGTCTAGATCCAGTCTAATTGAGAGCTACATGACACCGACGTCGGATCAGGTAAGATTTAGAGCCACATGGCACTGGCGTGGGATCAGGTCGGATTGAGAGCCACATGGCACTGGTGTGGGATCAGGTACAATTTAGAGCCACATGGCACTGGCGTGTGATCCCGTCAGACTGAGAGCCACATGGCACTGGCATAGGATCAGGTCAGATTGAGAGCCACATGGCACTATGCCGCCAGCGACAGCCCTGACCTGACACGTCCGCACACGCCCATAGCCGGTCGGCCCGACACAGCCCCAGCGCGCTGTTGCTGTGTCGGGAGTCGGCCGAGCCGCTGTGGCAGTGTGCTGGCGTGGTGCCAGCTCTACTCCGTCGTGCCCGGCGCTTCCTGGTGGACAGCTTAGTCTTTGGGTGCTTTGAGGCTCCAGTATATTCGGTTTCTTCGGCGAAATTATTAGCATGGCATGAATTCGGCTGATTTGAAAAGCACATTGCAAATCTCGAGACGTCTTTGGAAAAACCGGCTTGTTTCCCATCGGTGCAGGGTTCCGAGAACTACATGCAAGTCTCCATGACCTGCAAGTCTCTCCAGTCTCCATGCAATCTGTTCATACGTTCATGCTTGGTACCCTGAAATAAATAATGTACCAAAGTCAAAGTACATTCAACCCTGCGGACAATTTACGTCATAGCACGTCACGCCACGTCACACCACGTCACGCCACATGCTAACGGCGGCCCAGGAGCGGTAGTTGGGGTTGTTAGAGCAGCTGGAGCGTGGCTGGTGACTATGTGCATATCATTACCGTAGACCGCATGTTCCCCGGTCGTCACAACCGCAGGTGTGTCCGGCGGACACGGGACAAGGTGGACACCACGCCGGCCCGGACACTGGGGCTGTGGCAGGAGGAAGCCTCTCCTGCCATGAAGCAGGAGGCACTAATATGTGTCTCTTCCCACCCACACATCATGAAATTCTGGAATACCCCAAGCATGAAAGGCCCATTGTGTTTCTCGGAGAACCCAGGACATGAAGTACAGCTGCACCAACGAGAGGCTCTTGGAGCTTAGGAGAAGTCAACATCCGGCAGAATGCCCCCGTCCAGGAGACTCGTTGGACTCGACAGGGTACCCCCAAAGCTCACAAAAACGCCCAATGTCCAGTAGGAGACCTCATCGTGCTGTCTTAAGGATGCTAGGCCAGGACGTCCATCAGTGATATCAGGAGGCTACTAGAGTTCACGACAAGTCCGAGCACTTGTCACTAGGCCTCAACATGTTGTCTAGAGGCCCCCGATTAAGATGTCTATAAGTGGTGACAATAATCCAAAATGTCTGTGACCGGAACCACTTGTGACGGCTGCTCAGAGGTTCACGATGACGTCATGATGGCATGATGCCGGATCTGTCTCCGGCGGAAGCTCAGAGGTTGATGATGACGTCATGATGGCATAATGCCGGCTCTGTCTCCGGAGGCAGCTCAGAGGTTGAGGGACCAGCGCATGGTGGCATGATGTCGGGCTCTGTCCCCGGCGGCAGCTCGAAGGTCGAGGGGCCGGTGCATGATAGCATGATGCCGGCTCTGTCTCCGGAGGCAGCTCAGAGGATGAGGTGCCAGCGCATGATGGCATGATGCCGGGCTCTGTCTCCGGAGGCAGCTCAGAGGTTGAGGGACCAGCGCATGGTGGCATGATGTCGGGCTCTGTCCCCGGCGGCAGCTCGAAGGTCGAGGGGCCGGTGCATGATGGCATGATGCCGGCTGCGCCCATGGCGCCCGCTCGGGATCGGGTGGCCGAGAGTCGTGCCCACCGCCCGACGGCCTGCGTCGCCGCACCACTCATTACTGGTCCCCTGTCGACGCTGACCCGTTATTACCCCGGCCGGCCGGGCGCAACAAAAACCCGACCGAGACGGGCACGTCGGCGGGCTCTGCCTCGGCCGAGACCAGTGGCCAGCTGTTCGCCGGCGCCGGCTGTGGCGCGGATACGTCCGCCCCACCGCCCCACCATACCGCTGGCCCAGCGCGTCTTGTGGCACTACTGCTTTTTAATGGTGGAGAGATGGGGGCGAAGCTTCCGGGCTGGTTCGTCGTTGATCGGAGAGCAAGATATGCATTTGGTTTTCAGAGTAAATCCATTTTTTATCAGAAAGCAGAGTTGTTGAACGGGTGTAAGACCGATATATATCCTCAGTCTCTTAGGCTTCGAAAGCACAAAAAAATGTTGAGCCCGAAGCAGACTTTCTGTATACAAAATCAAAGTGTAAGAAAAATGTTGGAGGTCTAGCCAAGACACCTCAAACAAAGGTAGGAGATGCCTCACGTCAGGAGACGAGTAGCTAAGCATGCCAGGTAATGTCGCCTCTGAGCTGGCAAACCTGTCGTATCGACGACAAGCCACCGATCTGCCAAGCTATCCCATCCTTGGTGCGATGTCCCCGGCTGGGCTTCGGCACAGCACAACCCTGCACATGATCCGGTAGGCTGATAGCGCTGTGCTGCACTGTATTGCCTGTAGCTGTATTTATATCTGATGAAGTTCAACTGATTCGTAGAGCTCAGTGATGAAAATAGTTGGCAAAATTAATGAAGTTTTGCACTGGAAAACGCGTACTATTTCACTTCCGAACACAGCACTATCCAATTCCATGGAAGATGCTTCCATATTCACAGCTCCTCCTTTGCATTCCTGCTGACATAGCCGATGAGCTATCTTTGAGAGGTAATACGTTTCATATTTTTATGTTGTGAAGTTCACAATTTTTGTTAGCGGTCATACAGTACCAGGCAGCAATGCAAATGATGTCTCTTTGAATTGTGAAAGTAAACAGTGCGAATCATTTTCATTTCCAGTGGTACAAATGATAGAGTCGACAGTAAAATAATTTCAGTTTTATTTCCTGGAACTTTTTTGGACATGACCCTAACGCGAACCCATGCTTACAAAAAAACGATATGTTGGTGATCACACCTTTCGCATGGCATTGACAAATTAGTTGATTATTTGTCGACTTGGCTTCGGCGTGGATGCACACTAAACCACACCACGCACACCAGCACCAAAAGCAAGCTCAATACAACCAAGACGTCCGCGCCAGCCACGGTTCGCCTAACTTGTCTTGAACAGTTCGCCAACATTTGGACTGTGTACACCTCCATTGGGGAGAAAGGCTTGGGAAACGTGGCCGGATCGCACCAGTATAGGGTGTCAGTACCGGGCAACGGGCCTGTGGCACAGGGCTGCGGTATCGGGGCAGGTGCGCGGTGCCAGGGCGGGGAGCTCGAGAGCCAGGGCAACCAATCGGTGGCCCCCAATTACAGATAAGTGGTGTGACATTATGGTGGCGCGACCAGACATCGACCCGATTCCCGCAGAGTGCCAGTCCCTGGCTCCCCATCCCCGGTTCCCCGTCCCCGGCTTCCCGTCCCAACTCCCCGTCCCCGGCTTCCTGTCCCGGCTCCTCTACTCCAGCTCCCAGTCCTCGGCTTCCCGTCTCCGGCTCTTCTACTCCAGCTCCCAGTCCTCGGCTTGCCGTCTCCGGCTCCTCTATTCCAGCTCCCAGTCCCCGGCTTCCCGTCTCCGGCTCCTCTATTCCAGCTCCCAGTCCCCGGCTTCCCGTCCCCGGCTCCTCTACTCCAGCTCCCAGTCCTCGGCTTCCCGTCTCCGGCTCCTCTACTCCAGCTCCCAGTCCTCGGCTTCCCGTCCCGGCTCCTCTACTCCAGCTCCCAGTCCCAGGCTTCCCGTCTCCGGCTCCCAGTCCCCGGCTCACCGTCCCCGGCTCACCGTCCCTGGCTTCCCGTCCCGGCTCCTCTACTCCAGCTCCCAGTCCCAGGCTTCCCGTCTCCGGCTGTCCTTCCCTTACCCCGTATTCTCTGGTGCATGGGCCACTGACGCGGCTTGAGAGCTGCAAGCACCAGCCTGCTGACGGCAGAAACGGACGATCGATAGCTGTGTGGAGCGGCTGGCAGCGACATGGCGGTCGTGGTATGGCCGCGGACGCCCGTTGCGCTACATCTGCCCCCCCCCCCCGGCGGTCGGCCGGCGGCATAACTGGCGCACAGGCCTAGTAGTTAGGATGAAGTGTGACAACCTCGATGGTGCGCTACGCGAGACACCATGTTAATGAGGACATTATGAAGAAGAAGGAGAAGAATAGCCTTGGGTTCTTTTACGACACATTCAACCGCTAGGTTATATGACGTCGCCAACCTCTCACTCCGATTGGTCGCGGGTGGACTCAATAAATGTCGTCGGTTGTGACATTAGAGCCCACAATCTTGCGATCAAGAGGCCGACGCTCTACCGACTGAGCTGCCGCGGCTCCAGGAGACATTACAAATAAACGCAAAATGTTACACCAATGTTATATCAATGGTAGTGAAATATTCATCAACAGCAAGAGGACATGCTGTCCGATTTGTCTGTAGCATACGTTTTTGCAGTCAAGCCTGTTTATCGTGGTCTCCATGGCAGAAAATAGTTAGTTTGAGCGTAAAATATCGCCGAGTGTTCCGAACAACAAAAATGAGCGCCAAAATTGTGGAAAAGGAGAGCAAAGTGCACATCAACAAATAGCTAGCGGACTTGCAAAATTCCCCTACCGTATGGATTTTTTTTACATACAGGGCAATGTGCAGCCGTATCTTTGGTAAACCTATCATGTCTGCCAACTGAGCTTTAAGTTAACTTCAGCGATTAATTTATCGCCAGAAATTTCGGAAATCGTCATAAAACCAGTCTAATATAAGAGACATCGGCATTTACTTTTCCGTTACTGGATGGAATTTTCCAAGTAAGCTTAAGATGTCATGCCTTTTTCAGGTACTCAACATGTCGCTTAGTTCTCCGGCAGGCCACACTGTGGCGCTAGTAGTCGATTGCCTGCTCTTATCGCCTGACGAAAGGCTGATCGGAGGGGGGGGGGCGGGATGCACGGGAAAAACAGCGGGTACTGACAAGAGGGAGTACTTCGCATATGCCGAGGCAAGGATGTGACATTCCGCTTTGTGAATGCTGTGCTTTGTCATGTAGTTACTCCAACGAAATATTTATATTCGTGTATGTGTGTGGTGTGACGTTGTTTCGGCTATTGTCCTTAAGTTGCATGCTTCTGAACTATTCTCATTCGCTATGTTTGGTCTGGCGCTCCACGAACGGCAAAAAAAATGAGTGTGCTCCTAGAGCCAGATTTGTTATTCTTTTAAAGAATCTTCACATTTTAACTCAGAAGCCCTTTAACCATAGTTAAAGGAGAGGGGATCTCTTTAACCTTCACAGTGCGAGGTGAAGTTCCTTCCCTTTCCAGTGTGTGCTAATTTGAATCCATTCCCGACTAGCTTTTGTTCTCTGCAAGATAGAGACATGTGGTAATCAGCATAATGTAGCTCCATCCGGGATATTTTAAACATACCTATAATAAAGATCACGGTTTCCTGAAGCGCGTTCTCAAAGATGGTTTTTGGGAATGTTTGGTCATAAAATTAATTTAAAATGAATTGATGACAGTCTCGAGATGAGGCTCAAGCCGGTTTTCTTAAGACCCATCTTTGATAACGCGCTTCAAGTAACCGTGATCGGAATTATACATACCGTTGTAACTAACAGTAGCGTAATATATAATACTTTTGTCTGCCTCTTGAAGTATAAGTTGACGTCCTAGATTACGTCAAATACCCATGCGGTGCAGTCATTCACCTAGTCTTCGCCGTAGTTTTCAGTCCTGAGAATCGTGGCGTCGTGATTCAATTTCAAGTCATGCAAACTGAACGTCCAGCCTGACACCATAATACGAACAAAAGTCAAGGTCTCCGATCATGCTAAGATTGATACCTGGAATATATAATTGGTTGCAATAAATGACGATTTCAGGAAAGACCGTGACCGTGAAAGAGCAAGAAGTGATGCCAACGCAAAGTAAAATAATTCCATTTATGATAATGTTGAGAAAAAGTCAGAGGTTTTCTAGGGAACCTTCCGGAAGTAAATAGTCCAACTTTACAAATCAGAATTCGCGACTGTAGTCATCTAAGAGCAAAGTAGAGATGCAAAATTTCCCTTGTATAACCCAGTGTAGGAATTTTCCATTCGTAATTTTTCGTATTATGGTATCCAGGATGTCTGCGATACGTGTACTTTCGGGCATTTCAGGTCATATCTCCGTGATCTGACACCAGGTTGATGTGAAAACTTGAATATTTTTCGAGGATACAAGTCCTTATTATGTATCTTCCGGTTTATATCAGGCGGGCTAATATCGTCAGACGGTGGAGCTGCCAGCACGCGCGGGCTAATATCGTCAGTTCGTGGAACTGCCAGCACGAGCGGGCTAATATCGTCAGACGGTGGAGTTGCCAGCTCGCGCGGGCTAATATCGTCAGCCCGTGGAACTGCCAGCACGTGCGGGCTAATATCGTCAGACTTTGGAAAGGCCAGCACGCGCCGGCTAATTTCGTCAGACCGATACAGAATGGCTGGCGACGGCGAGGGCATTAACATTCTATGAAGAGGCCGGCAGGCCATCACCATGGCGACTGCTCACAAACAAACCCTGGCGTCCAGGGAAAATCGTTGGCCGCAGCCGCCTGTCCAGCCCCCTGGCGACACGATCAGCAAACCGAGCCAGGTGGCAGACGGAGTCTGACCTCCCTCCCTCCCCTCCCCACCGAGGAGCACCATCCGGCGTCCGGTCCCAGCCCGACGGCCAAAGTGAAATGTGGAGCGTGCTGCCATGCTGGCATTGTAGTCGGGCGGGAAGCACCACCGGTGTTTGTACAGCCATAACCACAGCCACGCGACCAGCCCCACCGACGACATGACATCGGTGACACATCAGGCTTCATTGATCTTGTCGTTTCTATGGAAAACATAACAAGAGCTGTGATGACCTGTTGCTCTGGCAAAAAGCGAGCATACGTGAGACTTGTTGGACATGCCTAATGGTCCAGATTGCGTCAGCGTATTGGTGAGATAGGATCTGAGGAGTTCTACATTTTATACTGATTGTTCAGGATGTTCAGGCCAGGATGCTAGAGTGTGCCCTTCCTCACAAAAGCTGCCAATGAAGAGGGCCCAAAGTCAGAGTTATCGACACCACGACAGTCATCCGAGTCTAGCATTCATCAGGACCTAGGCGGAAATTCCCAGTTACGGTCGAGTCGTGGCCGCGCGAGGGAGAACAATGGAGAGCAGCAATTCCGGCAGTCGCCAGACAGGTGCAGACCACATTACTACAGATATCGCAGGAAAAACGACCTGAATAATGTCGTGGGACGACAGGCAGACCCACTAGCCAGCTACCTGGCAATCCCCACAGTGATAGACCCACGTGACAGCTACCTGGCAATCGCCCCAGTGGTAGACCCACGTGTCAGCTACCTGGCAATCGCCACAGGACGTCGGGTGGCAGAGCACGGGCTCACAAAAAGCGTGCAGGCAATGGGGCGTCAGCCGGCGGTCGGGGAGCCATCTGTGCCGATGTCAGTCGGCCACGTGGCGAGGCCCCAGCCGACGCGATCGCACCGCCACCGCCACCGCCACCGCCGCTCCAGGAAGCGCCTCTTCCGGTGAGGCGGCGCGCAGTTCGGCATCCTGGGAGCCGCCGGAGGCGGAGGCGGACCCAGAGCCGGAGCCGGAGCCGCAGCCGGAGCCGTGGCGGGAAAGTCGCCGGGAGCCGGCACGGGAAGGTGGAGCAGGCAGTGGAGACAGACACACAAGGTGCAGAGAAGGTGGCAGCGAGCCGAGGTCCGGCCGTACCAGCAGATCTTATGCAATTTAAGCAACAAAAAATAAAGAATTGATGGGCACTAAACGTATGTAGATAATGATTATCGTCCATGACGCCAGGGTCTGATATACTATCTCAATCCCAAACATTCATCTCGTGGGTATGTGCCATAGAGTGAATCCTCATGCCAAGTCTTCTTCCCTATCATAAAGACAATAAAGGTGACTCAAATCCATGCCTGCATTTTTAATCTCAGTCCAAACTAATTTGGGGCATGAAGAGTGCCACCTTTGTCCCTCCTTCCTGACGGTTCCCCTATGCCTCACGCCCATATCGAAAGGAACTTCTGGTTGGTTATTGGTTTTGCGATACATCGACCGTTGAGTCATGTAGCGTCGCCAATCCCTCACGCCGATTGGCCGCGGGCGCAGAGTAGCGACAGGTGAGACTCGAACCCACAACTTTTCGATTGTGAAACGGGCAACTTATGCTAGACTACTCATCCCCTAGAAAGGAACTTCTGGACACAGACACTAATTTCCCTTCAGGGCAATTTCTGAATTCGGTCCTACCTGGTGAGGTGTCTATTCCTTCCGATTTGAGCCTCCGGCAGAAAAAAATCGAGCGGGATCCATTCGAGCACACTGAACACTGAAGATGCGTCTATTAATCTCGGAGGGACGCCTCTGATGAAAACGTATAGGTGGTTCACTCGAACCTTCCCGGATGAGCGCCTTTTCCCGGCCGGAGAAGCGCCACAAGACAGACCTCTAGCCGGCGCAGACGAACTGTGCGTGTCGGGTGGCTGGAATTCAAGAAGACAGCACAAGGTTCGACCTGCTGGTGACAAGCCTTTCTGTGTCGATTATCATGCAGGTGCGGATATTATCGCCCAGTTTCGTGACCCTCATTGACGCCCTGAGGCATAGGTTGGCGCAATCGCAAGCGGCCCTCCTGAAAGCCCTATTGACCCGCCAGAAGCTTGAAGACCAGAAGCCGTTCCAACTGCTCCGATGGATGCACTCGGATCTAGGTACAGCACAGGATGCTCTTTACGTCCGTGAGCTGTTAAAGGCCATTTCTTCAACGGCTGCCGCAGGCTTCGGCAGCATTATCGCTGCCGTCAGAGGAAGCTCTCTGGACCAACTGACTACCGCAGCTGAAAGCTCCTTGGAAGCCTCGGCTTCAGGCCTAGTGCCAGCAATGGCGGCAGGATGCTCAGCACCGAACACGGTGCCAGTCGGCGCATTGTCCCCGGACACCAGTACGCCAGTCACACTACGTGGTATAGCCGCGAAATCAACGGTGGCGGTCAGTCGCTTGGAAACCATCCTGGGTAACAAGTCGCCAGAGTGAACGGACGGACGTCACTAGTTTCTGAGCCATTGGCGGGACTATCGGCGGGACTATCGGCGGGACCATCGACGCTCCAGCTCCAATGCAGCCTACAGTTTATGTTTTTTGCTGCATGCCGATTTCCGCTTCATATTGGGAGAAGGAGAGGATTTTCACTATTGGAGGGGCAAAAGTGAACATTGAGGGGACACATCACCCTCAAAAAGTATAAAAACAACACCCTTGCCTGTGTTCAATACCAGCAGCTGGGGGATCTGTGATCCACACCAGAAACTGTGGATCTGTGATCCACACTAGCAGCTGTGGATCTGTGATCCGCATCAGCAGCTGTGAACTTGTGATCCACACTAGCAGCTGTGGATCTGTGATCCACATAAGCAGCTGTGAGCCTGTGATCCACAGCGGCAGACGTGGGGGCACCCCATATGCTGCGGCTGAGCCGCCGTCGAGCCTCGCCAACTGCAGGGACAGAAAATCGATTTGGCCGACAATCATCCTCTGTTACGCATAGTTGGCCACCTCAGGTGTGCCGCACCAAGTGCTAGTCGAGCACGGCAAGCCGGCGCTCACCCTCTCCCCCTGCGGCGGTGTGTCAGCAGGGCGACATGTCCGTGGCAGCACGTCCATGGGCCGGTCATGGTGACCAGAGTCGCGAGTGGACCAGGGCGGGGCGGAGCGCGGTGACCTCGGCGCTCTGTCGGAGCAGCTCGTGTGTGGCCGACATGTCGCACCGCCGCCGACAGGAAGTCATCGGGTAATTGGGCCAGAGTGGGCGCGGGCCACGCAGCCCGGCGGCTGGGGCAGGCCGGGGTAGCCCGGGGCAGACCGGGGCAGGCTGGGATAGGCAGGGACGGACCGGGCAGGCCGGGGCAGGCTGGGGCAGGCTAGGGCAGGTGGGGCAGGCTGCGGCAGGCTGGGGCAAGCTGCGACAGGCCGGGGCAGACCGAGGCAGGCTGGGGCAGACCGGGGCAGGCTGGGATAGGCCGGGACGGACTGGGCAGGACGGGGCAGGCCGGGGCAGACCGGGGCAGGCTTGGATAGGCAGGGACGGACCGGGCAGGACGGGGCAGGCCGGGGCAGACCGGGGCAGGCTAGGATAAGCCTGGACGGACCGGACAGGACGGGGCAGGCCGGAGCAGGCCGGGGAAGGCTGGGGCAGGACGGGGCAGGCTGGGGCAGGCCGGGGCGACCGCTACCGTCCGGCACACGGCCCCTGTTTACAGTCCCATAAAATGAAATCATCGCGCCATTATCTGACACACAATGCGACGCGGGCCCGGCGGCCGTGGCGCCAATTACCGCCGCGCTGGCCGCCGCTTCAGCTCGGCTGCCCAGTGTGTCGGCCGCTGTTCGCGGCGCCGTCGTGCACAGCGTCGCCGTGCACAGCACCGTCGTGCACAGCGTCGCCGTGCACAGCGTCGCCGTGCAGTGACTGGTGCAGCTACCGGCCGGCCTGGCCACCGCACGGTAAACAATGAGTTCTCAAGGCGGGCGCGGCTGCAGGAAAGCCCGTGTTCCGGTGGCTGAACGCGCCGACCGGCCACCGGCGGCTGGCCTCACCCGTCTGCACGATAAAGTGGACCGGGGTCCGACCCGGTGTCCAGTAGTTTATGACGCTGACGACCGATCGGATGCGGTATCGGTTCGGATACGGATACGTTATCGGATATGGTACCCGATGGGGACCAGTTGGCGACCTTATAGCGCACCGAGTTGCGACAGGTCACGGCCGACCACGTCCGACCACGTCCGAGCACGTCACGCTTCGACATTACCCAGATACAGCAGCAGGGAGGCGGGAACCGGGGGCGGGATAGAGGGCAGAAGAAGCAGTGCTCTCCTAGCTTTAGACGAACTGACTTAACATTGACTCCATGGTTTTTCCATGAAAGGAATCGATTTAAATATGGTCATTGCCCCCCTCCCCAACAACAAAAATAAAAATAAATAGAACAACTTCCCATATCGCTGTACGGCAAGCACAGCCACACAGCATCTCATGCTGCTAGTGCTACTAGTGAAGCCGGTGAGCGGTATGCCGACAAGTGTCAGCGGTGAGTATCCGGCATTAATGTCATCAAAAGCCTTTCGACACCCACACCCACATCATATACACCAGCACGTGGCGCGGTGGGCGTCCACTGGAGGCCCAGCGGGGCTACTGGGTAGCGTGACATACCTGGTGGTGGCGGGGGCGGCGGCGGCTGCGGCGGCGGCGGAGGTGGTGGTCGTGGCGGCGGCGGCAGCGGCGGCGGCCGGTGCCGTCAGCTGGGAACGACAGACTGACGGCGGCGAGCGGCGGCAGCCGCGCCACCGCCGCCGCCGCGCCCGCCGATCCACACCTGTCGACCGCCGCCGCCGCCGCCGCCGACCGCCAGCCGCCAGCCGCTGGGACGCCTCCAACGCCGGACGGGCGTAACACAGCCTCGCCAGAAGCGGCCGCAGTCGACGACAACCCGCGCTGGCTGTGGCTCTCTCCCTCTCTCTCTCTCTCTCTCTCTCTCTCTCTCTCTCTCTCTCTCTCTCTCTCCTCTCTCTCTCTCTCTCTCTCTCTCTCTCTCTCTCTCTCTCTCTCTCTCTCTCTCTCTCTCTCTCTCTCTCTCTCTCTCTCTCTCTCTCTCTCTCTCTCTCTCTCTCTCTCTCTCTCTCTCTCTCTCTCTCTCTCTCTCTCTCTCTCTCTCTCCCTCTCCCACCCCCTCTCTCTCTCTCTTTTCTTTCTCTCGTAATTTTCCCATTGGGCCGTGTTTTCACAAACACAAATTATCGTCCAATGATCGGCCAGTTGGCAGCCGCACACGGCGACGTTGTTGGCGCGGGTGCGACACAACCGGTTCGCTGCACGTGACGATTGGCTTTGTCATCGGCGCAGGATAATGACTGGCATCTTTAGGGGGACGTTTTTCGATTGGACGCGGAATGTCGTCCATTCGGTGGGGCCAGGGCCGCGGCGTACGACGTCGACAGAGGAATGATTGTGCGATTCGCTGTAGCTGGGGCCGCGGTAACTCAGTCGGGTAGAGTGTCAGTCTCTTGATCTAAATATTGTGGGTTCGAATCTCGCAACTGGCGGCATTTCCGAGTCCACCCGCGACTAATCGGTGTGTGAGATTGGCGACGCTGCATGACCTAGCGGTTGAATGCGTCGTGAAAGAACCCAAGATTATTCTTCTAATCCGCTGTAGCTGCCGAATTACGGTAATCTCCGTTTTGCCATTCACAAACATGGGCTAGAACAGGTCTTGACGGGTGTGGAATGTATTGGGTTCGCCTACCCCTCCCACTAGGCGCCGCCCCTGCCTATTGGAGATAGCGATGGAAAGAGGAAGAGTAAAGTTGAAGATGGCCTTGACAATTCCCTACCAGCTTACTTAGCCATAACATCAAGGCTGAAATTTTCAATTCATGAGGGCAGTTGCAAGAAAAAAAAGGCAGGGATACTACCGAAACTTGTCGACGTTACACCCACGGGCCAAGACAATATGAAGTGAGGGATGGGGTCCTGGGATCCTCCGAAGTACAGGAAACAACACGCCTAGTTCTGTACGTCTTCATCTAGGACCTCGTCCCTATTGCCCTCTTAGAAAACGCCCCCAACTTCCCACTTTCTCGATTGGTTTTGTCTAATCATCATCGGCTTCCGTTTTCCCTGATGTTTCGCGAAGGTGATGCGTACCAAGTTGAGATTCTTTTATGATCACCGTTCTCTAAACCCACAATGTCAAACAGATATTGTACGCGCTGGTCCAGTGGCCCTCAAAGTAAATATTGTCTAGGCGAGGCGAAGCGTTTCCTGGCGAGGATGAGGAGTGGGGTAAATGTTTCGTGACAAGTGTGATGCATTGTATATTCCTAAACTCGGGATGGTAGAAAAAAGAATGACCCAGCTTCGCTTTATGACCATAGCAATGTGCATGTACTGAGCAAAGTTTTTTGTCAGGGATTTGTTGCTTTTTTGCGCACCGATTAATTTCGTTAGGTACCGGCGCGTTTCTGAACACCCGATGTGTTTATTTAGTGCCCGGCCTTTCTTTTCTTTTTAGGTCCATGTCATTTTTTGCGAGCCCAGCCTGTTGTTGAAGCCTTCATTCGGTCCCATGGCCCCGGTGTGATTTTAGGGCCTCCGGTGAATGTGTTTTTTGTGTTTTATTTAAAGCTCCTGGTGTATTTATTTATGGATGCAACGCATGCTTGAAGGCTCTGCGAGATATTTTTGTGGGATTTGTGATGTCCCATTTGTGGGACCCCAGCACGTCTTTGGGTTTCCGTGGGGACTTTTTGGGCCCAGGCGCGTGGTTGTAGGTACCCGATGCCAAGGTACTGCGCTCAACACGATTTTGATGAACCTCGTCTGATTTTTTAATGCCCGAATCCCGGTTTGATTTTTTGGACTCCCGGCGACATATTTTTGGTCTCGTGATTTGTCAAACTTCAGTGCTTTTTTTTTCTTGGCCATACGCTATTTTTGAAGGCATCTGGTACTATGCGTGGTGATCGAGAGCTATTTTTCTTGCTGAGACATTTTTTCTTAAGAATCACTCCTTATTTTGCAGGACTCCGGCTTGATTATTATTAGGTCACGATGCGATTTTTTGGGCCACGCTGTGCTTTTTTGACCTTGCGTGCCAATTTTTTGGAGCGGGAATTTTTGATACCACGACATATTTTTTTAGACTGAAGACTGGAATTTTGGGTCCCGAACGCGATGTTTGGGGCACCGCCGGTGGTTTGCAGGGCGCGTTGGTTTTAGCTGGGCCTCCATAACACGATTTAGTTGGGTCCCGGTGCAAATTTTCCTGCCACGGTACGAGTTTTCTGTGGCATGCTTTATTCATTCGGACCACTACGCGAATTCGAAGGGACCGATGGGAATTTGTGGAGCATCAGCACAATTTTTAGGGCCCAGTCACGACCCTTGGGAGGCCATCCTACCCGGGATGGAGGTGGGGCGCATTTCCCCCTTTGGTATTCGGATGCGGCTGCACATCAAGTTTTTTGTTCCGTGATGGCACCCTTCATAGTAGAAATACCCTTCGGATTATTTTATCTCGCACCTGGTCTTCTTGCAAGGGCCCTGATATTTTTTTTACCCCCGTACGATTATTCGGTTTCCCGCTGTAATCTTTTGACGGTGTCTCGGAAAGTTTCTTTTCCGGGGCCCGACGTTTTTTTGGGATTGACGCGATTTGTGAGACCGCAGAGTGTATTCCAAGTAAGCATTGATTTTTATTGAACTGTTGCGACTGTTAGGGCTTCTGTGCTACCTTTCGGGCTCCAAGTGTGATTTCCAAGGGCTGCGACGCGACTTCTTTTGGTCCCTGTGATTATTTTTTGGTGCCCATGCGTCATTTAATTGAATCCCTGGCGCGAGGTTTAGTGGCCTAGGCACGTCTTCGGAGCCAAATATGTTTGGGTGTTTTTTTGCGCGATTGTTGGGGCCACAGAGTGATTTTTTCATGTCCAGATTGCTTTTCGTTGCCCGGCTTCATTTGTTTGATCCCGATGAGACTTTTTTGTCCTTGGTGTGCCCTGTCCAGTCCTTGTGTGATTATCAGAGGCCTAGGAGCGAACTGTTGAGGCTCAAACGAAATATGCCGGGCTCCGATCTGTTTTTTGGTGGGCTCCAGCGCCATTTTCAAGAACACCGACATGCCTTTTTGACTCAGCGTGATTTCCAGGTGCCAATGCCCAAACTGTTAAGGCCACCAGCATGATTTGCAGGGGCCCGTCCAAACTTTTGCGTGTCAAGCGCGATTTGTATGGCCCCGGCTCGACCTTTTGGCCCCCAGCGTGATTTTCAGGGCCCCGGCTAGTCTTTTTTGGTTCCCAGCATCATTTGCATGGGTCATGGCAAGACTTATTGGGCCCCAGCGCGTGATTCACAGGGACCAAGGACCATCCTTTTGGCGCCCACAGCGTGGATTCAAGGGGCCCCGGCCAGACTTCTCCAGGCACAAAGTGTGACCTTCAATGGCCCGGCACGACTATTCGAATCCCCAACAACATTTTTAGGGGCTCGGCCAGATTTGATCGGTTCTGAACGCTATTTCGAGGGCGCCGGCTCGACCTTTTGAGGCCCTCAGTGTGATTTCCACGGACCCTGCGCGACTTTTCGGGCCCTGACGACATTTACCGAGGCCCATGCGCGACATTTTTGTGTCCTCAATACGCTTTTCAGGTGGCCAGGTGTTCATTTTCATGGCCCCAGCGATATTTTTAGGGGGTCAGGTGCGTTTTTTTCTGAACCACTGTTCTTAGTGACCCCACAGTCTCTCAGGGTGGGGGGCAACCGCCCCTTGGTCCATGGAAATGAGGGTAACTCCGTCTGGGGGATGAAAACATATTAACATTCCATCACGCTATGCATCTTGTCTGTTTTGCAAAGGGATCGTTTATCAGCATCGAAAATAGACCACGAGTGAATATCTAGCTCCCGCCACTTATGTCATGCGGCCCGGTTCGCCTCGTCCTATTCGTCTGCGTTATTCGTGAATATTTAGGTCATGTTTTAAATACCACAGTTAGTAGACCCAATTGCTGGATTTGTAGTATGCATTTTTACAGAAACATTTCACATTTCAGCCTGTCTCGTTCCTCTGACCTCGGTGTAGGTGCTGCGGACTTATTACCTTTTTGAAATATAAATGCACCATTCCAAGGAAGAAATCACTTCCGCTACTGGAACTGTACGATGATTTTCTTTTTGTTGCTTTCTTCATTCAATCTCCCTTTGACTAGGTGGGATTTTTTACTGCATTAGGTGGTATTTCATAGCACTGTGTGGGACGCATCCCACATAGTTAACATGTCAGAGGAGGCCTTGTGCCCGACTCTACCAATAGGTGACAGTGCACACGCTCTGGACTCGTAGCGCACGATACCACAGTATCGAATACACAGATTGAGATGGGTCGCATCAAGTAACCAAGGGCTCAATATAGCACAGGATCAATGTGAAACGCTTCCTAGTATTGGTATGCCTAGGTCTGGTTTGATTTTGTACATCGGAACGGTACTGCACGCTTTCCGATCAATCGAACCGTAACATTACGTGCCTTACAAAATACTGCCGGTGTAGTGTAGTGACTTCAGTGATAACGTAGGCCGCTGCCATCGTTCGTCACCCAAATTAGCGAGGCTCTGTTAACCCGCGCCGTAACGGGGGGTCTTCAATAGGGTGGATTGAATGCAACTTTTTTCGCAAATCAACTTCCGCGGGCTCAAAACACGTGCGCGTGCATCGGTAGAGACAAGACAACACGATTGCAAAAATATATAATATGTTCTAGATACTGCGCACGAATCGTTTTCAAAAATATTTCTTCGCCGCCAGGCGTCGAAGTCTCCATTGATTGAAGCATGGCATGTAAAAGATAGCACCACGCGCGTCGGACTCCGCAGCTGGCGCGGACCCCTCTAACGTGTCGCAACTAACCCCTCTAACGTGACAAAAGGGCGTGCAGCAGAGTTCAGAGGCGAAGCAGCTCAGTGACATGGACGCAGACGTGGAAGAGAGCAGTGAGGACTCCGAAATGGATGGTGGGAGGAGGCTGGTGCTAGCTATTCTGATTCGCTAAGCTCTGATGACGACGTCTGTGGTAGTGGAGGACAAAACCGCCGACAGCTTCCCAACTTCTCGCGAATGTGTGATCGGTATGGTACCTCTGACCGCTCCGCTGCCGGCTTGCTGAACGCAGCTCTAGTAGATTATGGGATAATCACACACAACAGCAAGGCTGAGCTGGTTGACCGCAATAAAATCCGGCGACAGAGAGACAAATGGGGTAAGAAGGAAGTGGATGAGAGCTCAAAGGAAAACCGACGTGATCGCCTGGTGGGATTTTATTATGATGGAGGGAAGATATAACGCTGAATAGAGGGGTAACAAGAACAAGATGGTCAAAAACTGCATGAAGTAGTCGTTGCTGAACCAGGCCACCGGTACGTCGACCATGTGTCTCCACAGAGCGCCGGTGCTGCGGACATAGCCAAGAGATGTTGGCTGTCATTCAGGAAAATGATGCCCATCCAGTGGTGATAGGGTCGGACGGCACATCGGTGAATACAGGCCGCAATAGCGGTGTTAACAGGAGGATTGAATTGGGTGTTGGTCGTCCTCTCCAGGAAGCTATTTGCGGCATACACACCAACGAACTGACGCTCAGACACGTGTTCAAGGACGCTGATGGCGAGACGAGTGGCCCGTCCTACTTCAAAGGGCCGATTGGTTAGTTAGTTATTTGGGCTTTAGGGCGCATCGACCAGGCCGATTGGTAAGGCCATTCAGGGTGATTTGACTGCACTGCCCCTTGCTCAGTTTAAGCCTGTGAGGGGTCAAGTGCCTCCCATTCCAGCCGATGTTCTGAAGGAGATGAACAAAGACCAGCAGTACCTGGGCAACATGTGCATGGCAGTCCAAGCAGGACCAGGACAAGTCCTCCAGCGTGTGCTGTCTGCAGACCCTGGTCCAATACATCAGGCCCGCTGGGTGACTCTGGCGAACAGGATCCTCCGCCTGTACGTGTCGACGGAGTCGCCAACGCCGAAGCTAGTGAGGGTGGTGTTCATGATACTGAACCAGTACGTCCCTGGATGGTTTATGTACAGAGTTCGCCCACACATCAGTGATGGAGCTAAAAACTTGTTCGAACTGATCCGTTTGTCGAGGAAGTTGCCTGAAGATGACCGCAACATTGTGCAAAAGGTTCTGAAACGCAACGGGTTCTGGGCACACAGTGAGAACATCCTCGCCGCCATGCTGACCGACAGCCGACAGGAGACGAGGGTGGCGGCCGTGGAGCGGATCAGGATGTGCCGAGCCAAGAGACGCGAGGACGATGACCCGGATGACATCAGACAGTTCGTCGTTCCGGACATCAACTTCGATGCCGATGACTACCAAGAAATGATCGACTGGACAAATGCAACAGAGCCACCACTGACCATGGACATGTCAGACGAGAAATCACAGCGGCTGTGCAATGTGAACACCCCATGGACTTCAGCGCATTTCCATGTCACTCACAAGGCGTGGAACGTTGGGTAAAGGAGGTGACAGATGCGGCACAGAAGAAGGCCGGGTACTCGGCACGCCATGCTCTGATTCTGGTCAAAGCACGGTCCAGAGCCGATCTTCCGGTGATGGATACAAAGAAGGACTTTTACAGCTGGCTTCAGGGAGACGGTCGTTCCTGAGTTCAGCTTCGCCATTCTGAGGTGACCTGTCGCCATGATTTGGTACCATAATCTATTGCCATGCGTTGAAAGTTGAAAGTGTTTCCTAGACAAAACGCACAGCCGATATTCAGGAAGTCTGTTGATGATTGAAATGATGGTTTAGTTGATATGGTGTGTTTAAATGGTTGCAAGTACAGAGTTAGGCAGACTCGTATTTATGTTCCTGCATAGATGGTGGTGATCACAAGTTTCCGAAAACTGCAATGCAATAACTGCAATAAACCTCGGTTGAACGTATCTCTTGTTATGCAAAACTGAAAACGTGGCCAAAAATGTAAATATTGTGCACCTCTAATCACGTAATTGTTGCTGACGGTTCATTACATAATTAAAGCTTCGGTGTTATAGACATGCAGACACTAGTAAGCTTGGCAACGGTAGCCGAGAATTAGTGGGGGAATAGCGTGAACAAGACTTATGGTGTTATGTTCTTATAACAAGGCAAAGACTAATGGAGACTTCAACGCTTGGCGGGGCTAAGAACCGTTTCAAAAACGTTTCGTGCGCGGTATCTAGAATATTTTTGAAAAATGTTTAGCCGCGATTTTCCGTCTATGAACATTCACGCGCACGCGTTTTGACCCCGCGGAAGTTGGTTTATAATTTTCAATCCACCCTAGTCTTCAACCGCCACCCCCTGAGGTTTTTCGCGGATGATGAACGAACGGCGCGTGGCAGCGCGCCGAGATTTAGCATACCTTTTCCCACGCCAATTTGGCATTCCATATCAAACTTTTGAAGTCAGGTCATCTAGGGTCAACGAGTTAATCTAGGTCAAGTGAGGTCACCTCCAAAAAAAGTTTAACCAGTCGTCATGTTTTAACGGAGACAGGTATTTTAATGAAACTTTCCGCGTTTCCGTATCTTTAGGGATGCAACAAAACGTATAAGAGGAATTTTTCATTTTCTCCGCTTTTGACTAATTATAACTTTTTCATATTTGCCTATTAGAGTTCAAATCGAAGATTCTGACTAAAGTAAGTATTTTTTTCTTACAGCAAATTGACTTCCAACAAGGGTTCTCGGTCTGCCCTACCCATTAGAAAAGGAAAATTAAAGAAAGCCTGAAAACTCAAAATTTGTTAAAGAAAAAATCGAGGGGCCAAAAATTGTATTGCCCTGGTCGATTTCCCTGTCTTTTTCTGATTCCAGATATTTTTCTTCAAATATCCCCAAAATGCATTCCCCAGAACCAAAACATAATGTAAGTCGTGAAAAGCCGTGAAAATCTATCCCTTAGTCTAGCCAAGCGCTGGGTGATGTAAATCGCTAACAGAGGCGCGGTCAGATAGGCGCCCAAAATTTATCAACCAGAAATGCACTGGATAAAAACGAAACAAGAAATTCGGGGATTTCCGCCAAACAAAACTAGAAATTTTCGGCGCGCTTTGCACGCCGGAATTGTCTTGCTTGCATCGTTTTTTGGTGGTCGCCCTCCTAAGCAAATCCTGGATGCGCCCTTACTCACGACGAAAAAAAAGATCGTGTCCACGTTTTAAAACGTAGCATGCCTTATCTCTCACATAACCATTCACAACTACCATCATAACTGAGGTATGGTCAACAACGCATTGCCGCCCCACGCTGTGGGCACGCTTAAACTTTTGCACCTTTCTGGAAACGTTGAAAGAAGAGTAAAATAATGTGACAGGACTTGGCAGAAGTTGATGTGGCTATCATGGGAGTGCAGTGCCTTTTGTAGGCTCTCCGCTGAGTCTGATTGAAGGTTCTCGACAGGGATGCGGAGCCGGAAAAATTTTGGACGGCTCCGGCTCCGGCTCCGGCTCCGGGGAAGTATCCCGGCTCCGGCTCCGGCTCTGTCTTCGAGTGAAATGTCCCGGCGGCTCCGGCTCCGGCTCCGGCTTCGTACATCCCAAACGTGATCGATCCATTAAGTAAGAGCTAGGGGGATGTAAAAAAAGTAGTTTTATCGGGGTAGCCGCGCCCCCTCGGTCCGTCCCCCGGGGTTGACGGAGTCCTGGAGGTTGAGGTCCCTCGTCGCACGGTGCTAGTTGTGACGGGGGACCAACACACCTCTTTGGTCCTGATATTCCGAAGGGGCGGGCGGGCCCGTAGGGCCCCATACGGGTGAAGCGGCCGGTCGCCTCGGGCCGGGGACCTGGGCTAATCCTCAGTGTCTCCCGGCCCGGCTGGCTGGGGTCAAGGGGTGGGCGGCGCTGAATCCTGGTCGGGGTGGTGAGCCTCTCTCTCCCGACCTGGTGATGGCGTCGCCTGACCCGTATAGTTTCTCTTTCACCTGGCGTCCTCCCGTTCGCGGGATCAAGACGTCCTCCCAGTTGAGCCCCCAGGGGGTGGGGTGTCACGAGAAGCCGAATAGAATCATATTGCACGGCAAATCCTAATCTAAACTCAAATCCTGGGACTTCTCGTAAGAACCATACTGGCCAAACTTATGAGGGGTATGGGCGCGTGACCAATTGTAGTGTGCAAACACATAGCTTCCGCACATTTGTTTTCAAAGCAGTGGAGGGATCAAGACCGCTTGTCACTTTATCACCCTTCCAGCGTCGTGATGGTTGTGACATATTTGGAGCTATCCTGAGGTGTGAACGACTGAGAGACGGTGGACTTGAAGTAGGGTTCGGAAACAGTAAGGACGCAGAAAAGGCAATGACAGTTACTGAGTTTAAGTTTACGATTCGTAACCATAAGGGGAACCATGATGTTGCTACCCCGATGCTGGTCTCTGCATAAAACGAAAAGCTTTGTGAAGCGCATCATCAATTGTTATTACCTTCTAGGCGTAAGCCACGAAGATATTGTTGATGGCCTGAACGAGTTTGGAGTGGTGGAGGACAGACGCATTCGTATTCGTAATGGTAATGCTATGGTACCAACCAATAACATCATTTTAGCTTTCAACCGACCTGACTTGCCACCCGATATTCGCGTAGGTTATGTCAGGGTGAAGATTCGTCGTTTTATCCCAAACCCGATGAGATGCTACGGATGCCAGAGGTTTGGACATACCAAGCAAAACTGTAGGAATCGCCCGCTCTGCGGCAGGTGCTCATCGCCTGAGCATGAGGACTCACAATGTAGCGCAGATAAACCGTGGTGCACCAACTGTGGAAGCGATCAGGTACCGCACACTACGTATGACAGGTCGTGGCCGACATATCTCAAGGAAAGAGAGATCATGTATATCAAGGTTACCAGAAACCTATCATTTATAGAGGCAAAGCAGGCTTACGATGCTTCCCACCCGATGGTATTTTACGCCGCAATCGCCAAAGCCAACAGAACCACACTAGCTGTACCAGAAATTCAGAGAGCGAGTGTCGCGGACCTTCCTCGCAACTCGGCGAACTTCTTCGCTCTTTCGGCACGGCGTGTGTACCACTGACTGAAAGAAGTACGTTGCCACTGAAAGAGAGGGTAACCCGTAGCGGTACCTCGACTGATACCTCACCTATACATGAAAGGACCCGTAACGTCTCTGTATCTCGCGCACATGCAGTAAGTTCTGTGCAAAGTGGGTTGCCCGCTAAAATATCCGCCACTGCCTCCTTGGAGCCAGAGGTGGAAGAGTGGCGTGAGGTGCAGCGGAGGAAGCTTCCCAACAAACCCTCAGCTTCCACATTGGCACCTACGTCAGCAATCCTTCTATCCATCAATACCAAACCCGCCCCAGCCTCTCCTCCCTCTCGTCTCCCAACTCCACTTCCACACCCTCCTCAGCACCATCCTATGTACCCAAATCCTTGCCATCCACTTCCATGCAGCCCACCTCCATCACAACCACCACCACCGCCACAACTACAGCTTACCCTATCCCATCCCAGTCCCCCGGCCGCTCGGGCCTCCAGACACCCAAACAACCCCTGGCGGATGCACCAATAATCTGACCACCATCGGGGGTCTTGGTGCAGACTGGAGCACCTGACCTGGGAGCCCAGGGACGTACAACCCGACGAGTCAGTCACTTCGAGCCCGGAACCCGGGAGCCAACGCCATATCGCCACCCCTCCGCCTTCGCCACCAATCCGGAACGTGATGGGACCCCCGGAAGTCCCCCCGCGTCGAACCGGACACACACCGATTTCTCCCACGACCTCGAGCCGTGTTTCAAAGTGAGCCCTACCTAGGGCGGTGTCACCAACAGAATTGGGTATTTCGCGCACGCGCCCACGATATCAAACATCCCGGTTGCAAAACCTGCAACTGAGCAGCACTAGTTGGTATTTGAAATCTTGGTCATTTTTACCAACATTTCACATTTTCAAATTTTAATTTGAATGCCTCCTTCACATGACATTTTACAATGGAACTGCAAAGGGCTGAAAACTAGTTTATTGGATCTCCAGGCTGTGATCAGCAAGTGCCTCCCAGCTGCCATCTGTCTCCAAGAGACGAAGCTGGCACCGGATGCCCGTTGTATTATTAAGGGATATTCCGTATTTCGAAAGGATATTCAGACTGACACCGTTGCGCACGGCGGCGTCATTTTAGCCGTACACCACAGCATACCTGTACATGAATTATTTTTGCAAACCTGTCTACAAGCTGTTGCTGCTCGCATCAATTTGAACCAACGTGCACTGACAATTTGTTCCGTGTACTTGCCGTCAGGATTCCCTTTCTTCCTGCTGCAGATCTCCATCTCCTAATGCTGGAACTCCCTCCCCCAGTTTTACTTTTGGGAGACTTTAACTCACACCACTTTTAAACACAGGATCCCAGACACATATTGCTCTCCCATCCGGAAATAAATCTGTTTTAGATCTAAGTCTGTGCAGCCCTCAGCTGGTTCAGTCTTTCACTTGGTCGGTGGCCGAGACCCATTGGGCAGCGACCACTTCCCGGTATGGTTGGCTTACCAAGATGGAGTAGTTCTTGGGCCGAGACCAAGGCGATGGAATGTAAAAAGGCCAAATGGACCGACTTCGAGAATAGACCCGAAGCAATTTTTTCTGCCAGTTCTCTCTGCTTGCCAAAATACATAGAAGCATTTACCTTAGAACTCATCGACTGTGCTACTGATTGCATCCGAAGAACTTCTCGTGCCCCCGACGTTCCCCAGTCCCATGGTGGACGGACGAGTGCGGAAGCGCCATTCGTGCACGCAAGCGGGCATTCAGAGTATTCAACCACAACTGTACCGACGAAAATCGCATAGCATTTCTTCGAGCCAGAGCCTCTTATCGTTGAACTTGTCTGGAAGCCAAACGGGTATACTTCCGCTCCTTTTTAAACACGCTCACCCACCGAACACCAGTCGCCCAAATATGGACGCGTATTAACAGGATCGCGGGAAAGTTCTCGTCCACACCACTACCTGTACTACAGGCAGGAAGTCGGGTCATCTCTGATCCTTCCGCCGTGGCTAATGAAATTGCACGTGCGCTATCGGAACGCAGCCGAGAGGGAAGCTTTGAGCCACAAATCGCACGCCCCCAAACCCGCCACGAACGACCTCCAATAGACCTTTCAACCACCGAGATACTTTCATACAACGCACCATTCACCGCGACTGGACTGCATTTCGCCGTGAATGCCCTACGGAGTGTATCTGAGGGCCCTGATGACGTGCACAACGACATGCTGAAATACCTGCCTCCCAGTGCGCTTCACCTGCTCTTAGGACTTTTCAACGGACTATGGGAAAGAGGATGCTTCCCACCCTCATGGCGAGAAGCAACAATAATACCAATTCTGAAGACTGGCAAGAGTCGATCTGATCCAATACATTACCGACCCATCGCCCTCACCTTGTCATTGTGCAAACTCATGGAGAGAATGGTGAATGTACGTTTGATATGGTTTTTGGAATACTCCAACATTTTTACAAACGCGCAGTGTGGTTTTAAGAAGAACCGCTGTACAGTTGACCATATTTTATCACTAGACACAGTGATACGAACAGAGTTTCAGCGCAAACGACACATTGGCGCTGTCTTCTTCGACATTGAGGGCGCGTATGATACGACTTGGCGACGTGGCATTCTTCTGAAAGTTTTTAAGCACGGTGTACGCGGACATATGGGGACATTTTTAGAAAACTTCTTTGCCGACCGATCCTTCTGTGTCCGAGTGGGGAATCGGCACTCTGATAGATACCCATAGCCTAATGGTGTACCACAGGGCAGCGTTTTGAGCTTCCCCTGTTCGAAATTATGATTAATGACATGGGCGACAACCTCCAAACTACCACTTGGCGATCGTTGTTTGTGGACAACTTCGCCATCTGGTGTCCTGGTTCGAAGGTCGCATCCATGGAAAGGCAGCTCCAGTCGGCCGTAACACAACTACAGCGATGGAGTTCGGCCAATGGGTTTCGCTTTTCAACTGCTAAAGCTGTCTGTACTCATTTCTGCCGGCGGCGACAGTGTTCCCGAGATCTGTCGCTTAGCCTCTATCGAGAGACGATCCCTTGTAAACCGGTTGTTCGTTTCCTTGGAATTCACCTTGATACGCGACTTTCGTACAAGGAACATTTTAAGATCATACCTGAACACTGTTTTATATCTATGAACATCTTAAAATACTATATCGTACTACATATGGGGCGGACAGGAGAACCCCGCTTCTCTTGTATAGATCCTTAAATCGCTCAAGACTTGACTACGCTAGTTTTGTGTATGACTCTCCAAGCGATTCCACCAAGCGTACTTTAAATACGATACACCACTCTGCGCTGCGCATCGCTACTCGAGCATTCCGCACCTCGCCAACGGCGAGTCTCTTTGTTCAAGCAAGCAAGCCATCGCTCGCCATGCGCCGTCAGATGCTGGGCAAGCGGTATGATATCAAGCTGGCACTTTCCCGACCACCCCACATATCAAGCGGTCTTTTCACCTCATAACTTCCGTCTGTTTCAACACAGACGGCCTCCATACATGTATCCGTTCTGTGTAAGAATTCGAGAACTATTTCAGGAGAGTGGGATCAGGCTGCGTGGTGTCCTCCGGACAACACAAATCAGAACTCCCCCATTGGAATTGACCTCCAAAAGTATTGATCTCTCTAGCCGAAACATGCAAACAAAGTACCATATGCATACAATGGCAGGCACGAGCCCTAGAGACCATCCGGTCGTACGAGGGGTATACAGCCACATACACGGTGGCTCTAAAACTGATACAGGCGTCGGAAGCGCTTTTGTATGTGATAATACTACTCTGGGTTTTGCACTGCCACAACATGCATCCGTTTTCATAGCAGAACTGGTGGCTATTGCCAAGACTCTTTCTTTTATCCAGGTAGGCGACGGAGATTTACACCTGATCTTGTCTGATTATCTCAGTAGTCTTATGGCCCTGAAACGATTTTACCCCCCTAACCCCATGATACAAGACATACTGTTGCTCATTTCTTCCTTAGCTCAGGAGGGGAAAAGTGTGGTACTGTTTTGGATACCAAGCCACGTCGGAAATATTGGAAACGAGCTCGCGGAGCTGCATGACCACTGCAGTCGATGCGCCACTAAGCTCGCGGACGCTGCAGCTAAACACTCAGCGAATGCACAGTGCACGCGTCGGTTGCCACTCCCTGCAAGGGACTTCTACCGAAATATATCTGTTTACCTGCACAACAAGTGGCAGTCTTCTTAGGATGCTGTCCTGGGCAACAAACTGAAGGTGTTAAAACCTCGCCTGGGGGCATGGCAGTCCTGCTCGCGACGATCGAGGCGTGAGGAAGTGATTCTGTGCCGCCTTCGGTTAGGACACACATATTTTGCACATCGCTACCTTCTATGCTCGGAAGAACGGCCAGTCTGTCCACGTTGCGGCGACAACCTGTCTGTGGCCCATATTTTCAGCACATGTCGTCACCTTAGCGCAGAACGTCGTCGCTTCTTTGGAACCCCATCGCCCACTCTGGTCGAACTACTGGGCAACGGGTCTCACCATGTCGCTGAACTCTTCCCATTCCTTTCTGCGGTTGGAATTGACGTCGTGTACCCACGCCAACAAAGGTAGGATACAAGCGCCAAACATTTTTATTTTCTCTTAGCACGTCATCATGAAGTGTACTAGCGTATTGTGACCCCAGCCTTCCAATTTACTCCCTGTCGATACGTCCACACCTGGTTTGACTGACGAAGTTATGGGCGCTGTATAACCTCTGCAGTTGATGCGCCCCAAAACCCCAATAACAACAACAACAACAATGGAAACAATGAACTTAACTGAACTAAACATGGAACTATCGCATTGACTACTGAGGCTAGAATATGGCTATTGGTTATTCTACCATTATTTGATCATATTTTTACATGTTACTCGTATTTAAACATTTTGGCTTTTAAAAATGCGTTTTCATACCATACCATACCATACTAGGTATAATGTGTTTATTTCACGTTTGCTAATTTTGTTTCATTTACATCTCTTTCGGAGTCGGAGCCGGCCCTGCTTTTGACGGCTCCGGCTCCGACTCCGGCTCCGAGTAAAATGTCCCGGCGGCTCCGGCTCCGGCTCCGGCTCCGGGCAAAATGTTCCGGCTCCGGCGGCTCCGGCTCTGGCTCCGGCTCCGGCTCCGCATCCCTGGTTCTCGATACTTCTAAATTATGTTTTTTTATTGGATCAGTTGTATATTTGTAGCAAACTGGCTCGGACTATCATGGACATTAGTATGCATGCATCAGGAGATAGTAGGTATGCATCAGGGAATAGTATGGGGAATATTGAGTACCATGATACATAGTGTATGTGTATCATGGGAATACTAAATTAGTATGCATCTGTTGGATTTGCAACCAGCTAGCGATGAAATCATGGTCTTTAATATATATTTATGATATAAATGTTACGAAAATTGACGACGAACGTTTCTTTCATCAGTGAAACCAGCGGAAATCGGGCGGTGGTGCAATGGAGAGTAGGTACATTTTTTACATCAATACCCAGCTTTGCCATTCTTACTGCCCAGCATTCTCAGGCTCGTCTGTGCGTGTTGTCATGTGCGTGGAGTGGCATCCACGGCCGACGCCCGTCACACAGCTGGGGGGGGGGGTGAGGGAGGCAGTGCACGACCGTTCGTTAATGACGGGTTCAACGCTCCGGCGGAAGGGTATCGGTGAGCACGGCTGGCAGGAGCACCAACTACGCTGTTTAGCCGATTGTTATGCTGTTATGATTGGCGAGTTGCATGGTCGGATGAGCAGGGTCCTGAGTGAAGGAAACTGCCCTCCTACCCCCTACCCCCCCCCCCACACACACACACACAGTCCAAATAGGTGAGCACCTTCCTGTGAGTGCAGGTATCGTAGCTAAATACAAGGTAGCTTTTATATTTTATAATAGCTTTAGTCCGTGTTCTTTTTGGGGAGGCTTTTCATAATCAGATTCAGTGTTCAGCGAGAGCTTTTTGCACTCACCCTGAACATACCTACCGACCGGGAAATACCAATTCTATATAACAATTTTGACCGGGAGTTTAACGTACCCAATAGCGGGCATGGTCGCCTGGTGGCCTGTACCCTCGACCACGCCTGGCCAGTTGCCAACTGGCCTTCCCAGCCCGAGACGTTATCAGCGAGCGCGTAAAGCGACTCGAACCCAGTGTCACGTCGGAGTAACCATTGCATGCAAGCGCTCAATCCACTGAG
Organism: Imbricaverruca yamaguchii; assembly: GCA_034440575.1. Lineage (NCBI taxonomy): Eukaryota > Metazoa > Arthropoda > Thecostraca > Neoverrucidae > Imbricaverruca > Imbricaverruca yamaguchii. The sequence goes on along the minus strand of JAOTOL010001652.1, from coordinate 3,729,593 downwards.
TTAACTAGGTGTCGTGGTGCTGAACTTGACATGCACAGTGGAAGGGAACGAAATTTACTCGTAGGTATTGAACAAAAATAACAACAAATAATACTCGGTGCTCGCGGAAGGTTTTTGTTTATGTTTTCTGTTCATGAATTCGTGAATGCTGCTGGGCTGTTGCCAAGGTGCTGCTGTTAGGCAGCCGCTGGGTTGCTGCTGGGCCGTTGCCAGAGTGCTGCTGCTGAGAGGCTTCCGCTGGGTTGCTGCTGGGCTGCTGTTAGGGTGCTGCTGCTGACAGACCGCCACTGAGCTGTTGATGATAGGCTTCTGCTGGGTTCCGTTGGTTCATATATCCCGTCAGCTGTGCACAATATCCCGGAGGTCAACCTGCATTTTGCACCTTTTTCACCTTGGTCTTGCGCTCATTGTCGTTTGCCTCCATGCCCAACACATCAGAAGATGGGCAGCCAGTTTTCGTGAGGGCATCGATTGAGTGTTTCCCAAGTGATTCGCTGGTGGACAACGTAGCTTCTCCCATACATGTCTTGTGACTTATAATCGATGCAAAAGGTTGGCTCCAAGACAAGTCTTCTTGAAAAGAATTGATCAGAGTCTCTAGTTTTCGAGAGCTATATTGTTCGCACTTGGTGACGGTTTGGTTTTGTCTTGTTCTTGAAGGATTCTGGCGTGAAGCTCCTACTTCTGTCTCCTGCTTTACATTTCCTTGGCATTGCCATCCGTTCCTGAAATTCTGAACTCATTTCCGTCGTGGTCTTCCTTTGGTTCCACGTCTCCCCACTTGCGGCGTCGGTAGATCCGTGCTTAAGACGAGCATCTGGCATGTCAGAGGCACGGGATCGATTCTTCGCGGTACCCGCCCTTCCTGCCAGGACGGGGGCGGGCTATGCCGTATCACACAGATGCCGAGTGCGTCGGAACGCCACAACCAACAGCACGTCTATCCACTTCATTTGGCATCCTTTAGCTCGGCCTCTTGGGCCAAAGACCAGGTTCGGACGGAACCACACGGCTCCGATTAGGCTCACCGTCCCCTGGTATAACAACTTCCACAGTGGCCACATTTGTTTCTCCTCGTCAAAGCGTACAGCCGATGGGTGGTTTAGTCTGAACCCTTTTCATGCTTGCTTCAATTTCTTAACCTTGGCTTAACCTTCTCTTCTCGTCCTGGTCGAAGCACGTCATCTGTACCCAAGTCTGCACAGTGGTCCTGATCTTTCACATACTTCCTATGAATACATATATAAGACATGTCATGCAAGATGGACCATGGGTGTAACCATATTTTCGAAATTGTGTGGACAAACCAGGGCCGCGGTAAGTTTGGATAGGATTGGGGTAGCAACCCCCACCACCAAAAAATGATTCTCGGATTTCAGCCAGTTCATTTTCAATGTCTGGTTTTTAGATTTCCAGCAGTAAAAATGATATTTTGAATACAAAAGGTTCCGCCAAAATTAACAAGTTTCACTCTTCATGCCTATGGACATAAAGCCTGTGAACATCTCGCTTAATGTCGTATGTGCTGGGCACGATTTCACATGAACACCATAGAACAATGTAAGTACGTTTTATGTATGAAGGTACGTTAAACGTTGCCCTCTTGCAGCAGGAAATAATGGACAATATAGGAACATGTCTTTGTTGTAGTAAATATGGATATTCAGTGACCTTTCCCATGCTTTCCTATTTTCCGAGGACACATTCCGATGCAATCACAACCAGGGCGGATAAAGGGTATGGCAATGAGGGCATGTGCCCCCACATGGAAGGTGGCGTCCCTTCGGCCAGGAAAAGAAGCCCCTCTGAAAAGGTTCCAGTGATCCCTGCTGATATGTGCTGTACCCGGACCTAGATTTCCTCGCTTATATGTATTGTCCCCTGACCTAGATTGTATCGCTGATATGTGCTGCCCCTGACCTAGACTGTTCTGCTGACATGTGCTGTCCCCTGACCTAAGCTGTCCCGCTGATATGTGCTGTCACCGGACCTAAACTCTCCCGCTAATGTGTGCTGCCCCTTGGCCTAGAGTGTCCTCCTGATATGTGCTGACCATTTCCTAACTCTCCCACTGATATGTGCTCCCCTTGACCTAAACAGCCTCGATGACCTGTGATGACACTGTTCTGCAAATCACTTCTGCTCTGCTGACCTGTGCTGCCTTGCGAAACAATTCCAGCTAGCATAGGTAGGCCTCTGGTATCAGTCTGGTCTCTGGTCTGTGTCGACAGTGTTAGTCGGTGTCGACGTCAGCCGGTATCGGCAGTGTTAGTCGCTGTCCACGTCAGCCGGTATCGACAGTGTTAGTCGCTGTCCACGTCAGCCGGTATCGACAGTGTTAGTCGCTGTCCACGTCAGCCGGTATCGGCAGTGTTAGTCGCTGTCCACGTCAGCCGGTATCGGCAGCGTTAGTCGGTGTCGACGTCAGCCGGTGTTGGCAGTGCATGTCTGGGTCGATGATGTCACTCCCTGTCGACTGTCGGGATACGGGTACTGGTCTGGTTGATATTTCCAAGGATTTGACGCAGACCTCTAGAATGTCCATTCGCAAATGAAGTAATGTGTTCCCACCACCATTCCCTTAAATATTTAGACAAGATGAATAAATTAATGTGCAACATCTTGTTTAAAATCAAACGTGAAGTTCTACACACGTGCTCCAACAGCCGATGCCGCGGTTTGTCAGTGGTGGTGGTATGGTGGTGTATGGGAAGTGAGTTGCCACACCCTACTTGCTGTGTAATTCGCAATAAAAAATAAGTAGTGGTCGTTTCTATTTTGAGCATACCTTTCAAAAAGAAACATGTTCAAAACTCTAGGTCATCGCCACAGGGGGGGGGGGGCGACAGTCGCAGCCCTGTCGCCCCATCAATCTCAGTCGCAGTACCCCACCCCTTTTACCCTGCCCATTACCTTCGTGTATTGTTCCCCCCCCCCCCCACCCAAAAAAAATCAGAAACCTATGCTGATGGTTGCCCAGGTCTATGCCAGGGCAGGATTTTCACCTTTTGTGCAACAGGTGGATTTAACAAAAATACTATTAACATTTAGGTTGTTCGCAGAAATAATGAGCTACATGTTTTGCTGGTAACGGTGCTTTAAGGTGCTTTATGATTTTTTTTAAAAGTCATCTTTCAAATGCAATGTTTACGAAGGTGACAAAGATGATGGGACTTCTCATGTTCTGTGCAAATGCTTACATATTAGTTCGTGAGAAAACTAAAACTAAAAAGGGGCATGAAAAGCCATGTTTCGAAAATATAAATGTAACATAGCCTACCTTATCCAAGCCTAAGATTCCCTTTATAAAAGTTAAACAAAATACTAATTTCACCCATTTTCAACAATGCATTGCTTGAAAATTTTTCATCATCAGAAGAAGCCTACCTTAACATAACCTAACCAACCCCAAACTGGTTTTGAAGGAAAAGAAGTTATTTGTATATGGTAGATGTATTACAAATTGTCGTGATTTTTTCCCCATATACAAACATGCAAGTTCATAGAATGTTCGTTTTAATCGAAAAAAACGTATATTTTTTAGAGAACTAAAAATAATGTGGTAAATCAAACTTTTGAAGAAAACAAAAATCACCAAATTTAAAGGTTCCATCACCTCCATCATGTTCGGAGACGTGTTTGCACTTATTTTTCCTGAAATGCCCTATGTGAAATGCCTTATTCCTCCCCTATTTTTCTGAAATGCCCTATGTTTGGTCTAAAGGAACAAGTTTAACTCAGCCTAATCTAACCAAACCTAAGCCTTTCTTTGCTTCATGGAAGTCAAAGGTGTGCAAAACTTATCCGGTAGGCACCTTATGCAGAAATAATATCCATTTGATTGTAATGTTTTTTTTCAACCAAGAGTTTAGACTAGGTCAACCTTGCTATTTTCTGAAGCTTGGCTTTATTCTTCATTATGTATTGCCCCACTTGAAGCCCTGCCTGTTGCTATTATTTTGCTTGCCAACTGCAAGGTATGGACTGAACTGCAGAAATGCGCCAGCACCGCTTTTCGACAGTCGCAAAATCGTCGACCGCGCAATGAGAGTTCCGGGAGTGGCTGAGATGCAAAACGTTGGCTGACCTTGCAAACACGCCTAATAAATATGCGTTAAATATTGTTCGTCGTTCAGAATATGCGTGTCGTACATCGTTACATCCTGTTTGCATGAGCATGGTTTGAGAAAGCCAGTGGGGTTTATGCCGGTTTATAAATCCCAGAATAACTGGGCTTCCTCACTGTTTCCGAGGGATTTTATACTATTTCAAGTGTGAATTATCCAGGGATCATTGGGAATCCCTGGATAATCCACACTGGGAATAGTATAAAATCCCTCGGGGACTGTATGAATCCCATGGTGGATTCCCATAGGGAACAGCATGAGATTCTTACCCGATTGTCTCATGGGGAATGTTTCATATCCTGACAAAGACAATCCCATGCAATTTGATGGGTCAATCCCATGCGACTTTTTTCACTAGGGTTACTAGTTTTAATTTATTTTTTGTATACTTGTTTCTTCAAAAGCAGTTTGTGGTAGCTTAGGTTTGGGTAAGATAGGTTTTCCTTTAGTTGGAATTTTTTCCGATTTTATTTTCATATTATTACTTCTCTTCTCCAAATCATCGTAGTCATATTCAAAAACATTGCATTCGAACTTTTAGGAATTCATAAAACACCTTAAAGCATAACCTTACCAGCAAAACGTGTGACTCATTCATCCTATGAATAACCTAAATGATGATAGTATTGTTGTTAAAACCACTTACTGTACAAAATGTGTGAACACTGCCCTTCCAGAAACATAGGCAACCATCAGTATAGGTTTCTGAAAATGTTCTTTTTGGGGAGAGGGAGCACAATACACGAATGTAGTGGGCAATGGGCAGGCTAAAATTGATTGGGAGCATACCCTATGGGATGCCGTGTTAAAGGTTGAAATTATTGAGGTGGGAGGGACAGCCAACATGGGGAAGTGTACTCCCAAAAACATACAATGCTACACCCCTGTATGTATGAATATTATTGCAACCTAAATTAACCAAGAGCTTACACACCGTTACAATTAAGCTTACACACCGTTTACTTTCATGGAGCATACTCGTACAAATGGATTATGTTTTTTTAGGTTAGCTTAGGCTCTTTTTAATCTATAACACAAATAAAAATGTTGTATTTGTCTGATATTTGAATACCAAAATTATATCTTGTTTTTATTCAAATGCAGTTTGTGGTAGTTTAGGTTAGTTTAAGTCAGGTTTTAAAAATATTTATTCGTCAAAAACAGCTAGGTTCAGTTACTTTAGTTTATATTTTTTTATTCCAGAAAAAAAATGTCCGGAAATTTTTCATGAAAAACGTTTCCTTGCATGGAAGGTTAGGCTAGGTTAGGTTATGTTGCATTTTTCCTGATTGTGAACATTACTTTTCATGTAATGTCACCCAATTCCAAACCCCTTCCTGGATGTTAGTTTGCCTCCCAACTGAAAAGCATGCATTTGCAGATGAAATGAGTCGTCACATCACAATCTTGTTAGGCACATTCATGAATATTGCATTTGAAAAAGTATTTCCAAGAAATCGAAAATTGCCTTGGGCTACAAATTTACCTAAGTACCTATCTACCTATCACAATCATGATCAGCTCTCCAAATCACCAGTTCCAGCTTGCAATAGCATTTCATTTAGACATCAACTATCGAACCAGATGATGGCAGCACTACTAGGAATCCTACAATATGTTGCTATAAGCCTATCACATCATTACACATTAGTTTATCACAATTTTGTGCACTTGATGATTGTCTATTTGACATTAGTTCAAATACTTCGGACTCACATATTCATATATGTAAGTAGTATGGTCCATGTTTTTTGCGATTCCTTTTCAGGCTCTTGCCTTGCCCTCAAACGCACAACCATCACCATCGTCACCATACTATACTGATTCCCGTGTGTGTGAATCCAATATATTTTAGTATCGTTTTGTAATGTTCGTAAGATAGGATACCCGCGTGGTCATGACGCAAAGGGATTCAAACAGGCCGGCTGACCCCAACTGCCAATCACACAGTTATGATCGAAGTTACGTCAGCTGATGATTGGTCCTCCATTGTGAAGCTTGTCAATGCCGTCCGAGCCACTATTATATATTTCACTATTATATATGTAGTATATATTTCATTCCTTATGTTTCATCGAGAATAAATGCAAATCCCATGGGATTTTTCACTAGCGAAGAGCCTAAAAGGCAATAGGAGGTCCTAACACAATGGAGGCCCCCTTTCGGGGAGCAGGAGGCCCCCTTTGAACCTTGCCCCAGGAAGAATTTCGTGGCGACGCCACTGCTTTCAACATGAGCACCTTGCCAACAGCCTAACCTTCCTCCGGTCAGATCCCGACACCCCATATCAGGGGTCGATACATGCACCCCCCCCCCATCTAATCTCCGAACTAAGCGTTATACGAAAGCGAAAGAGATGTCATCGGACAGCGCTCGGCGAGTAGGGTCTGAAACTACTCCGAAAATTGTACCCCACAAGTGACATCACAAGGGGAGTCAATATGATTACGACTGACATTATTTTGGCTCCGGGGAGTTCATTTTGGGGATTTCAAAAACAATAATTATTTGGAATCAGAAAAGGAAGGTAAAAACGATCGTGGCCCTAAAATTGTTTGCCACCCAAAATACAATAGTTAAATTTTACCACTTTTCATAATTTTGAGTTTTGCACTTTCTTGAATGTTTGTTGTGTTATGGGTAGAGCTGACTGCAATCAGTTGTCTGAAGTTAACTTGCCATCATAAAGAATGCTTACTTTAGCCGGAATGTTCGATTTTAGCCCTAATGGGCAAATATGCAAAACTAATACGTTATCAAAAACAAATAATCCAAAATTCCTCTTGTGCGTTTCATTCCATCCCTAAAGATAAGCGAACGCTCAAAGTTTCATTCAAACATCTTCATCCTTTAAAGCGTGACGAATGGTGTACCGCTTTTTTAGGTGAACTCACTCGTTGACCGTAGATAACTTGATCTAAAAATTTTCACGCAAGCTAAGTTGATGGGGAAAATGTGTCCAAAACTTCGGCGGGCTATCTCGCTTCGTTTTTTTGTTTAGCTATCCGCGGAAAACCTCATCTGGGCCGGAAAGATCCCACCCTAAACATTGGGCGGGCTGACATACTAGCCGGTCCACCGGGGGTTTCAGTTATATCTGCATGTCTTAACTTACGCGCATCTAATGCTAGCTAACCTGGCTTTCTGTTTAGCTATCAGACATCGTCCACATCACGAACAATGCCACTGCGCGCCCACCACCTTTAGCGCCCCTCGCCCCTTTGTCCCTTTGTGCCTACAACCTCCCCAGGCACCTGTGACCCTGTGTCGCATCCAGTAGCGTGTGACTCCTTTGTTAGAGTCGGCGATCCGGCGTGTTCGGGGCAGGAAGCGGCAGATGTGGAGATACGCGGTACCGTCCGCAGCCATCCCAGCGCCAGGCCACCGCTGGCGTGCCACCGCCACCTGCCTGCCGCCCCCGGCAGTCGCGTGCTGCACGCCGCTGCTCTCGGGACGCTCCCCCGCCCCCACCCCACACCTTCTACTGTTATCACGCTGATGACACGGGCTGGTGCCACAATGGTGCTGTTGTCACGGACTGACGACACGGACTGACGATAAGGGCTGGTGCCACAATGGTGCTGATGGTACGGACTGACGATAAGGGCTGGTGCCACAGTGGTGCTGATGGTACGGACTGACGATAAGGGCTGGTGCCACAGTGGTGCTGATGGTACGGACTGACGATAAGGGCTGGTGCCACAGTGGTGCTGATGGTACGGACTGACGATAAGGGCTGGTGCCACAGTGATGCTGATGGTACGGACTGACGATAAGGGCTGGTGCCACAGTGGTGCTGATGGTACGGACTGACGATAAGGGCTGGTGCCACAGTGGTGCTGATGGTACGGACTGACGATAAGGGGCTGGTGCCACAGTGGTGCTGATGGTACGGACTGGCGATAAGGGTGGTGCCACAATGGCTTAAATAGTTGCTGATGGTACGGACGACCACGACGACGATAAGGGCTTGCCACAGTGGTGCTATGGTGCGGACTGACGAGCTGGTGCCACAGTGGTGCTGATGGTACGGACTGACGATAAGGGCTGATGCCACAGTGGTGCTGATGGCACGGACTGACGATAAGGGCTGGTGCCACAGTGGTGCTGATGGTACGGACTGACGATAAGGGCTGGTGCCACAGTGGTGCTGATGGTACGGACTGACGATAAGGGCTGGTGCCACAGTGGTGCTGATGGTACGGACTGACGACACGGACTGACGATAAGGGCTGATGCCACAGTGGTGCTGATGGTACGGACTGACGATAAGGGCTGATGCCACAGTGGTGCTGATGGTACGGACTGACGATAAGGGTTGGTGCCACAGTGGTGCTGATGGTACGGACTGACGATAAGGGCTGGTGCCACAGTGGTGCTGATGGTACGGACTGACGATAAGGGCTGGTGCCACAGTGGTGCTGATGGTACGGACTGACGATAAGGGCTGGTGCCACAGTGGTGCTGATGGTACGGACTGACGATAAGGGTTGGTGCCACAGTGGTGCTGATGGTACGGACTGACGATAAGGGCTGGTGCCACAGTGGTGCTGATGGTACGGACTGACGATAGGGTTGGTGCCACAGTGGTGCTGATGGTACGGACTGACGATAAGGGTTGGTGCCACAGTGGTGCTGATGGTACGGACTGACGATAAGGGCTGGTTCCACAGTGGTGCTGATGGTACGGACTGACGACACGGGTTGGTGCCACTGTCGACTGACGATAAGGGCTGGTGCCACAATGGTGCTGATGTCACGGACTGACGATAAGGGCTGGTGCCACAGTGGTGCTGATGGTACGGACTGACGATAAGGGCTGGTGCCACAGTGGTGCTGATGGTACGGACTGACGACAAGGACTGATGCCACAGTGGTGCTGATGGTACGGACTGACGATAAGGGCTGGTGCCACAGTGGTGCTGATGGTACGGACTGACGATAAGGGCTGGTTCCACAGTGGTGCTGATGGTACGGACTGACGACACGGGTTGGTGCCACAGATGGTACGGACTGACGATAAGGGCTGGTGCTACAATGGTGCTGATGTCACGGACTGACGATAAGGGCTGGTGCCACAGTGGTGCTGATGGTACGGACTGACGACACGGGTTGGTGCCACAGTGGCGGTACTCACCACATCTAATTATCAGCCAAATCTGGACGGAGCCGCACCCGGCACGAACGCGGAGCACACACCTGGGGAGATCACACGGACCCACAGCTGGGGAAGAGATCACAGACTCACAGCTGGGGAAGAAATCACACGGCCTCACACCTGGGGAGAAGATCACACGGACCCACAGCTGGGGAGGAGATCACACGGACCCACAGTTGGGGAGGAGATCACACAGACCCACAGCTGGGGAGGAGATCACACGGACCCACAGCTGGGGAGATCACACAGACCCACAGCTGGGGAGGAGATCACACAGACCCACAGCTGGGGAGGAGATCACACAGACCCACAGCTGGGGAGATAACAGACTCACAGCTGTGGAGGAGATCACACGGACCCACAGCTGGGGAGGAGATCACACGGACCCACAGCTGGGGAGGAGATCACACAGACCCACAGCTGGGGAGGAGATCACACAGACCCACAGCTGGGGAGATAAGTCACACGGACCCACAGCTGGGGAGGAGATCACACGGACCCACAGCTGGGGAGAGATCAACCCACAGCTGGGGAGGAGATCACACGGACCCACAGTTGGGGAGGAGATCACACGGACCCACAGCTGGGGAGGAGATCACACGGACCCACAGCTGGGGAGGAGATCACACAGACCCACAGTTGGGGAGGAGATCACACAGACCCACAGCTGGGGAGGAGATCACACAGACCCACAGCTGGGGAGGAGATCACACGGACCCACAGCTGGGGAGGAGATCACACAGACCCACAGCTGGGGAGGAGATCACACAGACCCACAGCTGGGGAGGAGATCACATAGACCCACAGTTGGGGAGGAGATCACACAGACCCACAGCTGGGGAGGAGATCACACAGACCCACAGCTGGGGAGGAGATCACACAGACCCACAACTGGGGAGGAGATCACACAGACTCACAGCTGGGGAGCAGATAACACGGTCCCTCAGCTGGGGAGGAGATCACACGGACCCACAGTTGGGGAGGAGATCACATAGACCCACAGTTGGGGAGGAGACCACACGGACCCACAGCTGGGGAGGAGATCACACAGACCCACAGCTGGGGAGGAGATCACACAGACCCACAGCTGGGGAGGAGATCACACAGACCCACAGCTGGGGAGGAGATCACACAGACCCACAGTTGGGGAGGAGATCACACAGACCCACAGCTGGGGAGGAGATCACACTGGGGAGGAACCACACGGACCCACAGTTGGGGAGGAGATCACACAGACCCACAGCTGGGGAGATAACAGACTCACAGAAAACACAACCCACAGCTGGGGAGGAGATCACACAGACCCACAGCTGTGGAGGAGATCACACAGACCCACAGCTGGGGAGGAGATCACATAGACCCACAGTTGGGGGAGGATGACACAGACTCACAGCTGGGGAGGAGATCACACAGACCCACAGCTGGGGAGGAGATCACACAGACCCACAACTGGGGGAGATACACGGTCCCCAGCTGGGGAGATACAGACCCACACAGACCCACAGCTGGGGAGGAGATCACACAGACCCACAACTGGGGAGGAGATCACACAGACTCACAGCTGGGGAGCAGATAACACGGTCCCTCAGCTGGGGAGGAGATCACACGGACCCACAGTTGGGGAGGAGATCACATAGACCCACAGTTGGGTAGGAGACCACACGGACCCACAGCTGGGGAGGAGATCACACAGACCCACAGTTGGGGAGGAGATCACACAGACCCACAGCTGGGGAGGAGATCACATAGAACCTCAGCTGGGGAGGAGATCACATAGACCCACAGCTGGGGAGGAGATCACACAGACCCACAGTTGGGGAGGAGATGACACAGACTCACAGCTGGGGAGGAGATCACATAGACCCACAGTTGGGGAGGAGATGACACAGACTCACAGCTAGGGAGGAGATCACATTGACCCACAGTTGGGGAGGAGATCACACAGACCCACAGCTAGGGAGATCACATAGACCCACAGCTGGGGAGGAGATCACCTAGACCCTCAGCTGGGGAGGAGATCACACAGACCCTCAGCTGGGGAGATCACACAGACCCACAGCTGGGGAGGAGACCACACAGACTGACACCCGGGAAGGATATCACACATATTTACAGGCGGGGAATATCTGTCGGATTCTTAGTGTTTGTGAAGTCAGCTGACGGAATGCTCAGTGATCTCAGTGATCTCAGCTATGTATCACCGTGCCTACTGTGACGGCACGTGCCCCACCCCCAGGGTAGTGTGGGCAGTGTGGACGCGGCAGCCAGTGGACCGCGGAACGGCCCACCACGCAGATGGCCGAAAATTGTCCAGCCATGATGGAGTGGAGCACGGCACGGTGCATTATGTAACAGGCGGGAGCACCAGCCAGCACCAGGGCTCGTGACGTAGCGCACACTACGGGCGGCACTGCGGTGTTGGCGGCGGTAATGTGTGCCTGACGAGGGGCTGCACTGACAGCGCGCCAGACGCCAGCGCACGTGAGCAACGAGTTCCTGTCGAACACATCCACTTCCGGTCGAGCTATGCAGCACAGTGCCAGGGTGCGACTTTGCTCTCTTCATGGATGCCATGCACCTACAAACCGATGTCGTGCGCCCACGAAGCGGCTGCGCTCACCCACAAAGCCTTATGATCTGTTTGGTTCTCTAATGCCCTTTTTGGAACTACGTTGTATAAAATAAGTAGTGAAGGTATTGCTAGAAATTTAAATTACCTTAGCTGCAATCCCATTCCGTAATTGCATAATGCACCTCATGGGTGATGCATCGAACGTCTACCTCTTCAATATTTCGGCTGTAATTGAGACAGAGTCAAAATATGTAATACCAACACATGACGTCAAGGAATACGATGTCATGAACATCGGCTATGTTTGGCTATATTTAGCTGAAAGCGAGCCCTGCGACCCAAAGAACAAAGATTATCTAAATGAGCCTTGACGTGTAGCCATGGACCACATGAATCTTTTGGTGGCGCTTAGGACCTACCACGGTGCATCAGTCATTATCCGGGTGATAACAATATTACCGATTTCAGAAATTTGTGATTGCTTTAAAAAACTGGTCACAGATGTCTTCCTTAGCGTCAGCCAGGGTGCAACCGGGTGCTGAGGTCGAATATGGTACACAAATGCAATTTAGTATGCATTGGAAAGGAGCAGGATGTCAACCGGGGTAAGGTGAGGTCCGTGGCCTGTGATAACTTCGAATGGGTCACTTTCCTCTGTCAGCGTGTGCAGATGGTCAATAAGCATCCACAAGGGAATCGTAGAAGAGCAACCGATATAACCTTAGATTTGGTTCAATGTTCACTGAGGCTCCCGAAAAATGAGACGTTCGTTTATCTAATCGAGGCATTTTGTGGTTTCCCCAGATAAGTCAGCTCGCACTGGTCAACTTGCATTGGAGCAAATGACTTCAAAACGTGAAGTCATCCGATTTCACTCATCTCAGTCTATGGCGCACGGTTGCCTCTATGTGAACTTTCGTGCACGTGTACACCAGCATAACGCATTCGGCGCTTTCGCCACGATTCATACGATTCTGGAGTTTCTGTTCGGCCTGCGTAATTTGTTTTCTAATTTATGTCGTGCGATGGTCTTGTGTCATATTTATTGGCATGGAATGCGTCGTATCCGGGTTCCCTGGGAAAATTGCAGGAATTAAGTTTGCATATTAATTGTATTCTTCCCACATTTTCTGGTGCAAAAGAAATCCGGATACCCCGCTGAGCTTCGATGTGCATCATCGGCTGGTTTAAATATGCTCCCGGATTGGCTAGCAAGCCGGGCCACGTTGTTCTTTGGTTCGGTGTTATTATTTTGGATCAATTGCGATTTCTCATCTACTGCTATTTTACGATCTCAACAATTTTTTGGAGATCCCGATGCTTTTTACGACTTTGTTGCTTTTGTGAACTCACGGTGTTTTGAGGGACCGGTGTGTTTATAAGTCCTCGATGTGTTTGTTTATTGTCTTTGTGCATTTTATTGAGAACTATGTCGATTTTTGCCGGTCTCAGCATGTTTTTGAGGCTCTCAAGCTGTCTGTGAAGCCCTGGTATGTTTTGGGGGCCACCGATGTGTTCTTTTATGGCTCCCGGCGTTTACCTTAGGGCCTAGCATTAACGCCCTATCGCTTTCTGCAAGACCTGGTGAGACTTGGAGGGCCCAGGATGTTTTAGCGCCCCGCTGTGTTTAATTGAGGACTCGGAGAGAAAGGTTAGGGACCCGGCGCGATTTTGGGTTCAAGCGAAACTTCTGTGGGCCCCGGTATAATTTGATGGGTCTTGACGCGAGGTTCTGGTGCCCGACGCAGGTTTTTCGGGACTTATGATTTTTTCGGTGTTTGTGTCTTTTTTTTAGGTTTCGCCAGTGTGATTTTCGGGCTCCGAGTGCCATATTTGTGCAGCTTGCGTTTTTGTTGGGGGCTCGTTTCGCAGGAAGACTACGCGATTTTAGAGGCTTATGGCGCATTTTGGGGTCCCACAACACTCCGGGCTTGGCAAGTTCTTTTTTTAGATACCTGTTTATTTTATGAGACTCGGCTATGCTTTGCTCGCATCCTGAAGGGGTCTTCTGTGCCCCATTGTATTTACTTCAAATCCCGACGGGAATTTCGGGTCCAGGCTCAAGTTTCTCAGTGGGACTCAATCCAGCCCATGCTGAAGTTTTCTGGGCATGACACGATTCTTCGAGACTTCCTATGAACTATTTGTAGGAGCACCGGTCACTTTCCCGTTACCTGGCGTGGAATCATTAGGATCCCAGTGTGATTTTTGGGTCCAGTACGATTTCTGGTGACTGCAATGAAATTTGTATGTGTCCAGGTGCAATTGTTTGGGCTCGGGTGCGAGTTTTTGAGAGCCCTCCCCCTCGTCGCAGCAAGGGCTAAAACGCTCGTTCTCGAACAGGAAAGCCTGAATATCACAGACAAGATATCCCAACTGCGGTCTGCTGTCGCCAGCTATGCATGGATTACTGCAGCAGACATGCTTCATAAAAGGACATTATGTAATGACGCAGTACAGGCTCTTGTAGTCTCCACCTCCTCATCATCCGTCCTTTTGACATCCGTCGACGTATGTTCAGATACCTTAGTGACACCGGGAATCTTGTCGATCTGTTTATCAAGAGTCGACTTCTTGGGGCGCTTCTTTTTCGGTACCTTCTCTTTTGGCGTTCTTTTTCGGTACCTTCTCTTTAGACTTCTTGGTCTTTTTGGTAGTCGTAACTACTGTAATTTCCTCTTCATCATCAGGACCCTCCACAATATCCTTCGTAGTTACTACTTCAGTTACTTCCACGGTTCCACAGTTACTTCAGTTACTTGCTTCCGGCCATGCCAGACTGAGCGGGGTCGGCGCGGACTTCCGGCTTCTGTGAGGCTCGCGGCTAGATGGTGCCTGGCTGGTGTCTCTGGCCGTGTGCGCCTCGCTGCGTTGGGGCGGGGCACCGCGGCCGTGCTCTGCCGTCTGAGCTAGCCGGCCCGCGTGGTCTGCCGGGCGCGTGTCTTCCACTGCACTGACGTCACCAGCCCTGCAGTGGCCCGTCGCCACCTCTACGCTTAGTTATACAGGCGACACCAGGCCCTTCCACATCGCAGACGCCCGTGATTGCGTCAAGCAGGTCCATCAGCTAGGGAGGGATGAGGACTTGAGGGTGTGCCACTGATGGATGGGTGTGATAAAGGTGTAAGGCGTTGGCGTTGCCACCGCTACCGGCGCTCGTCCACTTACGGAACTCATTCACTTGCATACCATCTTAAAACACTGCCACCACTCGCCCGCTCCCTAACCGATGCCATCGGGGCAGCAAGGTGCAAGCGGGGCCCGGGGTAATATCCTGGTGGATTTTATCACGGTGGTGTTCCCTGATCGTCGAACATTAGCGCTGCGTTTCCACAAACTCCAGAGGTACCTTAAATTATCCCTGAGTCGTCTACACGAACCTCCCACTTACCACCATCGTTTGCGTGTTTCATTCCCACACGGTCATTTCGTCTCGATTAAAACTAGATGGCCCACAAGTTGCTTTCCTCCAGTGTTACTCACACATTTAGCATGTCGCACTTGCGTAAGTCCTGTGTGCATATTTTTTTTTTTTTTTTTTTTTTTTTTTTAAATTCCCCTACCCATTAATAGGTAGGCAGGAGTGCCCTTCCATACCCGTGCGACCTAATTACGTTAGATTCCAAGGGTGAGAAGTAGGTCGTGGTAAGGAAATCAAGGCAGGTCACACCACTCCCCACTCCTGTTTCTTGCTGGACAGATCCCGCCACCAGATACTAGTAAAAGATGTTCCCGAAGCCCTCTCAGACAATAAGCAATGCTAGTAACGTCTTCGAGAGTTGTGAGGTCCAACCTGTAAATGGTTGATACGACTCCTCGGAGCGCGATTTCTATTTTCGTTACTGTCCTCAAAGCTGCGCAACACTAGGTGGTGAAAGTTTCCGTGAGTTTTTGTGAGGTCTTATTACTGGACCCAGTTAGCAATGCACAACTTACCTAATCTTACTCAATCGACGCAATGTCCGAGCTTCCACGTTCAAACTTGCGACAGGGAAATTTGTTCCAAAAAATGGCCGAATTCCCCAGACGCTCGTTTTGCAGTACCACGTAGGGACCCTTGCCCAAGAGTAACAATCAGAAAGTTCTCGTCATCGCGTCCCTTCGTCGTGCCGCGTCCCCATCACTTTTGGGACGAGTAAGGGTCAAAGATGACTCATGGCCGGCGCCTGGAGAGATAGCGCCCATTGGACAACTGGCAGGCTGTCTTTCTCGCCTGATCCGGGTTTGCTGTATTTGCTGGTACCGCCGGACCTTTCACGGGGTCGTCGCTTTCCGTCCCCAATGATGAAGGTTTTGGGGCGTCTGGTACGAGGGCAACTTTCCACATGTGTTACGATCATGAGTTATTTATTGATGCTCGGTGCGTATTCGGACGATATCGATAATATGAAACTGCTAAAGCATCAACACCAGACAAATTTACCGATCAGTCGACAATATAGTACATCTATTTTGGTACTTTTGGATTTACCACAATGTTTTGATGTGATTTCCCTGGGAAGCGTCTTGCATGTGAGGATCTATGACATATTACCAGGCAACGTTTATATAGCAATGGTGGGTGGCTGATGGCCTCAGCTCAGGTCCTCGACTTCTCCGCCCGAAAATTATGTCATCCGTCCTCCACCATTGCTCGGTTTCCTGCTCGTATCGTCCCTTCTCCGCCGCAGTGAGGGTGTCCGGCCGACCTTGGGACGTGGAGAGTGAATCTAGAGGCGTACCAGACCATATAGGCCATTTGCGCCGTATAATCACATCCGGTGTGGGGCTGTGTTTCGGGCAGTCAGAAGTCGCAAGTGACTCCAAATGTCTTAACACTCGCACGTCCGGCGGTCCGCGCCAACTTCGCATGTCTGGGGGGGGGGCAGATGTCTGCCCCCTAAGATCTCTGGAACTATGCTAGCTAGCGACGACACCAGGTCACTTCGCCTGATCTGGTGTCCTGACCTGAGATTACCCAGAATTAAAAATGTATGAGGATATGTGGAAAAGACCAATGAACAGCTATGCGAGGTTTGGCCTTGCTAACCCGATTAGTTTGGCGGCAAATGAGGAAAAACCGGAGGGTGGCAGATATCTGCCCCCCCCCCCCCGGACGTGCGCGGGTTAAAGCTGGAAATTGGTATGAAAAGGCAGCAGTAGAATGAATCTGGAATACGTCCGCAATTGGATACACGGATTATTCAGGCATTACTGAAAAAAAATTAATGCACAAATGGCCATATATATTTCACTGTTTCCTTCTTAACGTTTCAACACAATGCGACATCGACATGGAATACGGCGTGCGATGCGACGCCAGCTTATCACCAAGATAATATGATAGTCATATTACCACCAAAATAATATGTTCTGCATGAGGTTATGTATCAGTGGTTTAACCACCAGAAGATAGTGGTGGTGTTAGGAATGGACAGCATTACGTGAATCGACTTATAAGTGTTTCTGCCCCTCGTCCTACGTACACACTCCTTGTTTCACTCCCCTGAGTCAACACTCCTAGCTGTACCTATGAAGTTTTGATAAGAATTCCAACGAATGCTTCTAATGTTCGATGAACACGAAGTCTACCAGCTTTCGTGTTCCAAACCACAGTTGTCGGTCTCCGGAACGAAAGGAAGGCAAGTGCATATGCAACTGCAGCTCACTAGCGAGTAGTTTCATCAAGTTCCCGCACCAACTAGCGACCACACGTATGCGAACTGGCATTTGTGAGTGGCCAAGCGGTCCTTCTCGGAACAAGTGGGATCAAGTTAAAGAGCAAATATAATAAAGCGGGCAAGAAGCAAAATGGGAAAAACATGGAACAGAAAAGAGCAACGTCATATTTCTGGACCGCGAAGAAACACAAAGAGATGAGGGCTTCTGAACGCTGAATGACCCATGAAGAGACCAAGAACCCATATAGCTGAAGGACACCAGGAACTGAAGGATCTTGGGGAGTAGAGGGCCCAGGAGAGCAGATGGGGCTCTAGAGAGCTCAAGGGTTGGAAGGTCCCTGGATAGCAGGGTCCATATAAGTATAAAGAATTGAAACATTCTGGACTGCTGAAGGGACTATGGACAGCTGAAGAGATTCCTGGAAGCTCAAGGAATATGAAGAGCTGAATTCAGCTTGATAGAGCACTGAGATAAAAATGAACGTTGTGAGATGAGTTCATGGGAGCTCCTAGGAAAAGAGGTGAACAGGCTGCCGGGCAGAGGAGGAACCGTCGGGATTTTTCCGGCCCTTGGCTGAGATCTAAAAGGTTCAGTCAAGGTCGGTAAATGGAATTTCAAGGTGTCCTGGGGGCACCTTCAAGTCAAGGGTAATTTTTCACCGTTGAGGGTTACTGAGAGGCCCTCGACTTGCCAAAGTCAGAGGGCACTGGCTCATATTCCTTGTCATCTCCCCTGATTCCGTCCTCACCCGTATCCCTGTAACATCAAGGGCTTTTGTTATCGCATGAGGCCATTATCAAGTGAGGGCATCTACTCTAGAAGGAAAGTTTTCAAAATTAAATGATATAGCGACCGCGTGATAATGAATACTAAATGATAGTTACTGCACTATATTGAAGTACAAATCTTCTGATTATCGTTCTCATGACAGTTCTTTCACAGTATACTTTCATCTGTTTTACCTTTGTTCCTGTTGTTTTTTCGCTTGACACGTTGTTTTTAAACTATCCGATTTATTTGTATTATCCTGATGACTTTTTGTCACTTCCGCTAATCTCATGTTGAATTTTGTTCTTTTGCATATTTCCATTTTGTTTTTCCCTTAGATACGTAATAACAATTCATTCTTACGAATGCTGAAAGTAACCTCCGACGATTTAAGTTGTTATGAATGAGTGCTATCTTGTGTCAGACTGAAGTGCACTTCTCATGAAATGTGATTTAGCAGCATTTATTCCTTGCTATGCTAAAAAGCACACTAAGAAGCATACTATATCTCCATGTACTTTGAGCTTGAAATTGAACTATGGACAGGGCATCATGTAGAACCTGCCCGTGAGTCCGCCACTAGTACTTGCTGTTGATGGTTGTTTATACTAAAAAAACTCGGTGTATTTTTGACATCTCGCAGCAGATGGGAATATCAACAGCAGGGTTCCCTAATGAGTTGGGTTCTCGTCGGTCAGGTTAAGGTCAGTCTGGCATTTTGGTCGCCGTCTTTTTTAGACAGTTTGCTGCCGACCAAACGTGGACTTTCCCTGGTGACGACATGATTAAAAATCATGCAAGCGCTGATTTGAGGTATTTATTGGAAGTTTCTTTCATTGAAAGTGAATGATGATTTCAGGGAAGGTAGAAAGTTGGTTCTTTCCTGTTTAAAAAACAAATCATAGATGTACAAACTAAAAGCATGTCATTAGCTGGAATTGTAAGTTTAATCCAGAATTACTGTGGAAAGGACATCAAAATTAAGATTAAAATGGTGTGACATCATCGGTCCGAAATTTGGACACACTAACGTAAATCACCATGGGAGGACCAAACAATTCCGGGCCAGGGAAATCTTTATGGGCGCCAAAAAGCGTCCAAGGGTTGCAAAACATCGTGTACGGACTCTAAAACATATCAGGTCCCCTAAAAATATAGCTGAGGCCCCCAAAACCACACTGGGACGCGAAAAGTGCTTCATGCTCCAGCAAATTCCGAAGAGATCCCGAAAATCTCGTCAGTCTCCGAATATCCGCGCCTAAGCTCAATGAATCGCGCTTGAGCTCCCCGAAATCGCCCTGAGGCCTAAAAAAATCGTCTGGAGCCTCAAAATGTCGCGTCTGGGCCAAGTAGCCCAGCGAGGCCGGCTCCGCACACTGGGTACCCGAAAACGTACCGGGACCCTCAAAGTGCATTATGATTTCAAGGAGGCTAGAGGGGCTTAAAACAGGCTGGGACACGAAAAAATAGCATGGTCATTAAAAATAATACGCGGCTTGATAATAAATAAACACATCATGGCTTTCCAAAACGCGCCAATTCCTTTTTTAATTGGCCTCACAAAAAGCCACGAAGCCATAAATAATAAGTGTCGGGGTTTCCAAAATGAGTCGGTGCATTTAAAATGTTCTTGGGGAGGAAAGCGCTTAGAGAAAAAAGCGCAACTGGCCCTAAAAAGAGCATGGAAGCAGCTCCTCTGTTTGGTAGGAATCTGGGAGCATACTTGAACACAAAGATGAAGTACATAAAAACTCAGATTGACGATCGAAGTTCTCTTCGACCGGAAAATGTGGGAGGAAGAAGACTAATCTTCGGATTTAATTCATATAATTCTACCGGTGAACAACGATTGGAAGCATGGGTGTAAGTAATCACCGGGGACTGGATTGGCATCCCCCATTTTGAAAACTGACGATTTGTCACCTGCAATTTTTGTTCGTGCTTCCCAAGCCCGAGATATAAAAATGCTGGGTATGATTAAGCAAAATTATACTGAATAATTTATACAATGAAAAAAAATATCCAAGAGAATCACCAAAAACACTACAAGCCGATCTAGCCAATCAATGGACTCCACAGACTGTCGTTACATAATTTTCGAGTGGTAAATGTGCATGCTATGCAAATGTTGCTTCCAGACTATTCTTGAATAACTTCAACCTTCACCACCTTGTGTTTTTGCTTAGGTAAAGAATTGTTCTTTGCAAGGTACCAACTTTGCATTATCGTAAAGCCTGTCACAATCTTATATTGCTTTCGCCTGCGCATCTATATATCTTCAACAAACGTGATTCTGCGTGTCCTTGGGTGTCTTCAGAGTCATGTAGGGGCGTCTTAGATAACCTGAAACGTTCGCCAAGTTAGTGACGTATTCGTATCGAACGACGAGTCCGTCAAAGACATTCGTACTCGTATTCGAATTCAGCGACGAGTTTATGTTCGTTCCAAGCAATTACCACAAGTGCATCTGCCTGTACTAAACACGCGGGAAGCAACTACATAGGTATCACATGTATCTTGTATATCTTTAACCGTCAAGTTTCAATCCAACGCAAACCGGTTGTCTGCGGTCGACTAGCATTTATTTTCGTTTTGCGCCAAACCTGCCAAAATCTGGTATCAAGCGAAGGCTCGTGGTGAACCCTCGAGCAACATTTCATTCCGGGACATGTCATGGGGGTCTAACACTTCAGGATGGTGACTTGTCTTAGGGGAAATTTTATCTTTGGTACGCCACTGCGGATGCTGAAAGAGTATTTTTCCGCCGATGGTGCCATCGAGAGTAGAAAGGTCATTCGGGTAATTTTCTTTCGGAACCTATTCTGAATTTGCTGGTGCTCCGGGGATTCAATGGAGCCCCCTGTGATTTTTGTTGGTGGTCGAGGTCTATAGTAATCCCTGTACGCAGTATGTTTGGTTCCCGGTGCGATTCTTCGTGCTTCCGTTTTTTTTTTTTAGGTTCCGAAAAGGTTTCTTTTCCGGGGCTCGACGCCTTCTTTTCTGGGGGGCCCTGATGCATTTTTTGTATCCGTAAAGTGATATTCCGGGAAGAAATTAATTTTTGGGAAGCAAGTTGCGATTTGTGTGGCTCCGGCGCGACTTTTTCACACCACAGAGATTTCCAAGGTCAGCGGCATGAAATTCGTGGCCCAAGTGCGATTTTTTGGGCCCCGTGGTCACTTGTTGGGAACTCTGGCGCGAGTTTGCGTTGCTAGGACACGTTTTGTTGGCTTTTGGATCGATTGCTGGGAACCTAGATTGATTTTCCATTTCGGGACTGTTTTTCGTTTCCCAGGCTTCATTTTTTAGTGATCCCAATGAGACATTTGGTGCCCTGGTGCGCCCCTCCATGCCCCTAGCGTGAATTTCAGGTTGATACCCCAGGCTCAGCGTGATTTTCAGAGGTCACGGTCTGACCGTTGGTGATCCCCGTCGTGGTTTTCTGAAACAACGGCACGACTTTTTGCAACCCCAAGCGTGATTTTCAGGGGGCGTGGGTGCGAACATTTGTGGCCTCAGCGTCATTTTTAGGGGCCCCTGTGCAACTTTTTGTGGCTCCCAATGTTATTTTTCGGGTCCGGTGCGTTTTTTTCGGGTCTCAAGCGAGATTTTTAGGGGACCTGGCGCAATTTTTCTGGAGCTCGACGAGATTCTTAGAGTCCCACAACCTGTCACGGGTGGGGAAATTGCCTACAATTCCCTCCCCCTCCCGAATTCGGCACGCCACTGTGCCATGCAATTCTGCAACATAAGCATCCACGAATAGCTCATCTGTTTCACTACTTACACGTGATTTCAACTCCAAAGTTCTCCAAGCAGTTTGAGGAAAGTCAAACATCTGCTACATGGATAGGCAAAGATGAACTATTAGGCAACAGGGATATTATGGACTTCAGAGCATTAGTGCTTTTGCTGCAATACATACCTTTTTCCACAGGCTGCTTTGGAGATGGATGCGCTGCTGGAGTTTGGTCTGGGTTGGAATTGCAGGTTGATGGATCAGCACTGTGAAGAACATAACACATGGTTCAAAGGACTTCTTACTGTTTACGTTAACAATGTAGGTAATGCAGTAACAATTTCATTAATTTACTTATATTGTGTCCTGGGTAAGCAGTAGGATCGAGATGGGTTTGTGTGATACACGTTATAGAAGTAAGTTTATGATGTAGCTTTTAGACTACAGTGGGAATAGTATGGGTTCACTAATAAGTGAATTTTCAAACATACTGATATATCAATTAGCAACAATGCAGGGTCAGATGCATAGCAGTTTACCCCTAAATGAGCCATTGTATACGGCATCTCACTATCCATGCTATTCAGAATAGTAAGCTGTATTTTACATACAAACATTAGTAGCTTACGAATGTCAATTAAGTTTGTGTAGCTGAATTAAAATATTAATAAAAGTTTAAAATAAAAAAAAACAGCCCTTCATGAGTACAAATATTGGTAAATTTGTACTTTAAGGTGCTTTATGAATTCTTGGAATTTATAATTCCAATGCAATGTGAATGGCATGAATGTGACTAAGATGATAGGTCATCATCTGTGCACGTGCTTATTTTTTCAGGATGTGAGTAAAATAACACCAGAAAGGTAGGTATTTGAGGTAGGTAGCAGCAAAAAGAAACGTGAAAAACATAATGTCAATGCAATATATCCTAACCTAACCTAGCCGAACGTACCTTTGGAGAGAAGATGAAAAGTACATGAAAATGAAACGAAAATATTCGAACTGAAAAAAACGTAACCCAACATAATATATATATCAATATTAGCTGCTTTTGAAGAAAAAAACAACAACTTCTATTTTTCCGATTTTGTTTTAACTTTTGGGAAAAACTTCCAACGTAAGAATCCTAAACTAACTTTGCCAAACCAAACCTAACCGATTTGTTTGTGTTATGGAAGCAACTGTGTGTAATAACTGATCTAGTTACAGTACAACACCTGATACCAAAATATGGTAATTGTCTGGCATTAATATAGCAACATCGACCATCCCGTCGATCGACCGTGAACCATCCGGTGTATCATATAGTCCCAGTCTCCCCTACCTATTATTTTCTTCAGAAATAGCAATTATAATACCATATGCATGCAGCTTCTTGCTGACTAATTTTTCCTTCATGGTATCATAAGCAGGCAGATTGGCTCACATGTGGCTCTTCTTGGTTTAGGTTGAGACTGGGGTTCCCCATATCAATACTGAATATATGCACATTGGCATTGGGCATGTAGGTACCTAGGTAAATATCAAGCTTATAGTGTGATTGGTGGGCTGCTGAAGATAATTATACTTTGTATGTCCACAATCTCAATGATAACTGTGATTGTTGTTGACCGGACTGGATTGTATGCAAATTTGACAAGGACTGAAACTTGAAAAAAGAATGAATCCAGTTCAAGCCCTATATGCATGTGCTTTTGCCATTGGTGGTGTGTACAAGCATCATAATGAAAATTCAACTGTTGTTGGCTTTGCATATTTTTCCGTCAATCTGGTTTTAAATGCATCAGTATCAGTTAATCTCAGCATATTATGATGCAAGTTGATGCAAGTTGTGAGCAAAATGCAGAGAAATGCAACTATTTTGTTTTTTCATGCAAGTTTCAATTTTGTGGCAAAAGGTGGAGAGTCAATCCACTGTTCAATCCAAATTTGTTTCTTCAGTACAAAATGTGCTGGTTAGCATCAATTAGGTGTTGTATGTGGCATTGCGTTTCTTTTCTTGTCTTCCTTTTAGCTTCCTTATCAGCATAAAAATAGCACAGGTTATTAGTGGGCCCAAATCAGCATTGAGGGGGCCAAGATGAACATTGGTGGGTCCCCACAAAAGGATGCAAATGGACGCTCTTGCTGCTAGGACAGCTTTCAGTGCTAGATTCAAATTCAGTTCCATTTGTACTGCCTAGTGCCAAATTATAAGAATAGACCATCTTGGGTCATCTTGGGTGATCTAAGATGATTTTGATCTATTCATTCATCATTGATCCAAGTGATCTTCTATGATCCAAGTTGACTTTGACAACAATTTTGCAACAAATTGCCTTTTAGAAATCCTTTCTGCGCAGAATTCGAATTTACGGCTCCTTTTACCCCAGAAATGCACAAATTATAGAAATCGATGAGGTGCGAAAAGTGCGCCACCAAAGAGATGACCTGGTCCGGTCAAATGTTACTATATGGCCTTACATGGAGCTTTTTCGCGCTTTGTGTCCCAGCTTATCCTTTAAGCCCATTTGTCTTTTCATCGTTTTATCCTTCGTAATTTAGAAGTTACGGTACAAACACCTTCGAATATGGAATAGCTATGTTGCTTCCCACGCCTTCTGCGCGTGACCTTTGCTTTGAGCTACCATTTTGATAATACCATAGTACCCACCAGGAGTTCAGCTTTTCATGTCAAGCTTGATCAGGGCATATCATTTAGTTAGCGATGTGGAGTCGAAAACCGAGACAATAGATGTCAGTCGGCTATACTCTATCGATATTGACCTCTTTGCCCTGACCTGGAGGGTCAACGGTAAAAGTTAGAAAATGTTTGCACGCTATTTAGTAGATGAAGGGCTATGCTAGGCATCGTTGAAAACAGTGTTTATGGTTCATGAAAACATGGCTTTCAACAAAAGTTGGAGAGGGTCAACCCCTCGGTAGAAAGACTGGTATATCCTGTGGGCAGGTGTTCGCAGGTGAAATAAACAACTAGTTTCATGCCTGCCACTACTTTGGGTTCAAATCTGCCTCGCAAGTAAATCGACTTAAAAGCTTTTGGGCAACTTTGGTCGTTTGTTTCAACAACACAAGTTTAACTCCCACGGACTCTCTGGTTTGATGATCGCTTACAGACACAAACTCTTTTTTGAAACGATCAGGACTTTGAATGAGCTTTTGCCAGGAATATTGGCATGTCAAAGTGCAGACTAAGTAGATGAACAAAGACCCTACATGGCTCGGCGGGTCTGGAGAGTTCGCCGGAACGTGAACGTATGGCGCCTCGTGAAGTGCGGCTGACAGCCCGCTATCGAGTGTCGGCCGGCCGAACACATGCACCCGGTGCTCGCCGCCGCATCCGCCACATCCGCCGCGTCGGCTCGCAGCCAGCCAATTTTCCGGCCACACCGACGAGGCCAATGGCCGGGCGGACGGCGCCGCTCAGCCGATCCGGAGACGCGTGCCCGGCCGTCGCATCGCCGGCAGACCGGGTCGAGGCGCCCCTAGCGACCGCGTCCGATACGTCCGGGTGCCGCCCACCGCGCCTCTCGACCAATCAGGCGCCGCGTCGGCGGCCAGGGCGGCGTCCAGTCCGCCGAGCACGTGACCGCTCCGTCGGACGTCATGCAAATGACAGAGACGGCGCCGCGTCGGCCGAGGCTCACGAGATGCGTCTCTGGGGAACGAGATGGGACAAAATGGGGTGCCCGCCCGAGCGATTGCCGCGCTCGGTGACAACAACCCCACAGGGCGGCAGTATTGTGAGGTGTTCTGCAACTGGCTGGAGTGGGGTGCGGCAGGGAGGGGGAACTGTGTGGTGTATGCGTCTCTGGGAGGTGCGCCGCTGATACGGTCCGGCTGTGTTGACGGCCGCATCAACCCGCCAGACCGCGCTGGCAGCTGGACACTTCTGGCGCCACGGCCGCCGGCCGACCGCAGGCCGCGCCCGCCCGGAAGCAGACGGCCATCGGAGCGCTCGTAAACTGGCGGCGATCCACGGCCGGCCGCCGCCGCATAAGCAGTTAGGGTTCTTGCGCCGGCGTGTGCGGCGCGCGCGCGGCCATCGTGGTGCGTCCGGCGCGGCCGGCCGGAACCGCCGGCGGCCGCCACTTCCTGCCCGCGTCCCATTCATCACAGTCGACGGCAATTTTTAGATGATTACCCGGCAGTAATTTCAGAGAGTGTAGCCGGTCATGGCTGTAGGCTGGCTGGCTACAGGTGACGGTTGACAGGGCGAGCCGTGAACCTGCAGAGAGGACCGTACATGTGTGAGGGAGGACCGTAGACATGCGGGGAGGACCGGGGACCTGCGGGGAGGGCCGTGGACCTGCGGGAGGACCGAAAACCTGTGGGGAGGACCGTGGACCTGTGAGGGAGGACCGTGAACCTGCGGGAGGATCGTAAACCTGCGGGGAGGACCGTGGACCTGTGAGGGAGGACCGAGGACCTATGAGGGAGGGCCGTAAACCTGCGGGGAGGGCCGGGGACCTGTGAGGGAGGACCGAGGACCTATGAGGGAGGGCCGTACACCTGCGGGGAGGGCCGGGGACCTGCGGGGAGGACCGGGGACCTGCGGGGGAGGGCCGGGGACCTGTGAGGGAGGGCCGGGGACTTGCGGTGGAGCACCGTGAGATTGCGATGAGGGCCGTGGGGCCGTGTGCAGGATCGTGGGGAAGCGGAGGAGGGAGGATCGTAAGGCTGCGGGGGAAGAGGAGCATGTTCCTCCGGAGGAGGATCGTGGCGCCATGGGGAGGGCCGTTGAATCGCGAAGGAGGATTTCAGGCTTGCTGGGGAGGAACGCGGGCGCGAGGGAAGGGCTTCTGGGGACAGACTTGTGCTCAACTCGAGTTGAATCGGGAATCGACTCATGAATCAATCGTTTTTGGATGGGTTGCGAGTTGAATCGATTGTTTTCCCCAAAATATATCTCGAATCGTGAGTTGAACCACATCTTTCTAAAAAATTAGTCGAATCATGAGTCAATCATTCAAATATCATTTGTGGCAGTGCACACTGAATCATATGGCTCATGAGTCAGATACCAATGAGTCGGATCTGAATCGATTCAAATTTCCGTCAGTCTGTTGGAGTCCCGAGGCGAATCAGATGTCAAGATCTATGAGTCACATGTGAGTCGACTAAAAAAATGAGTCGGTCACAAGACTGTCTGGAGAATGGAGAACCGTAAGACCGCGAGGAGAAAAACCGTCGGATTGCGTGAAGTACCGTGCGCTTGCGGAGAGTACTTAGGGCTCGTGTGGACAGTCGTTGCGCCGTAAGAGATAACCTCCGTGGGCACAAATGAGTCAAGCAGCACTGAGAGATGACATAGACAGCGAGCAGAAATGGATTTGTGCATTTTGGAACAGTTTGATCCAACCACTCGAATGCTCTTTTAAGCCGATGCAGATTAGATAAGACGTAAGCCACATATATACAGATATATGTGTGGGCCGGTTGCCGGTACGTGCAGTGCAATTTTTGCTCGTCAGCATTGACATTCCCCGACCTTCCCATTAATGCCGTTGAGGTTTCGACCCCATAGGCAAGAAGTTCTGGGGTTGAATTGACTGGTGGAGCTAAAGGCAACCTTTCATGGTCTTAACACGCGCCTTGGAGGGCCTATGAAAATTACGCGCACTCGAGGGGGCGGATTCCTTCCTCCTAAGATCTCTGCTTCTACCAAAAGTGGAGCAACGAAATTCGCAGGGTGGATGGGTACGGAAGTGAACTCCATTTTGTGCAAACTTCATGACCTTAGGTCAATATTTTCGTGGTTAAATGAGGTCAAAATGTCAACATTTTCTGCTTTTGCGTGGCTTGGCTTGTCATTGTTATGTATCGCTGTGTTTGTGTTTAAATGCTCTCAAAATGGGCACCAGTAATGTTTCGGACGTTACGAATGATACAATACAGATGTTAGACCCGGCATTTGATCTCAGGTCACCTATATAACAGTACTTTATCAGGTCATTACCTCCTCCAGTTACCGGAACCGGGCCGCCAGCCAGACTACTCCGACAACAATGACAAATGGTAGTTTTCAGGACGTGTAGGGAGTAACATGCAAGGTGATGTCAATCGCATGACAGTTCATTTGCATTTATGACAGCATTCCAGTTGACCAAGTTTGGTTTCATTAACCTGTTTTGAACTTGACCTGACTTGACCTCGGTGACCTAACGTGACATTGAAACTATAAAGCATAACAATATACATCAAACAAGTCGCTAGTGCTGCCAAGAGCACTTCCCTTTTGTCAATATACGGGAAACGCATCAGCGCCGATTTTTGTGGTCTGGCAGTTTTTTTTAGTTTAACGATCCGAACTCGAAAAATTTTCGGACAATTTTCATTTCTCTTGCTTTAAGCAACGTGCCGGTCATTTCTAGGCAGCTACGCAAAGAATAGCGTATATCGCCCGGTAAAATCTCGAGTTATGTACGAAAAACTGGAGGGGTGGGCGGATTTCGCCCCCTCCCCCCATGGCGCGTGTTAAGTATCGCACACTGAGCAAAATTATACATTTTTCAACATGCATGATATTTTTACTCGCCTCCCATCTTCAACATCTCGAAATACCAATTTTCCGTGGAAATACACACCTAGAAAATATCAAATTTGCCATATTTCCGCCTTTGTCGATGTCACCATAATTGAATAATAATGCGGAAGCAGACGACGTCAGCACATCTATCACCCAGTCGCTATCTTCGTCAATATAAATGAATACCACTCATGCCCATTCTGTCCTATCAATGACCCATCTATCAATCATCCATACCTATCAATCGCCCATTACTGAATCCCACGGACACTGTTCTGAAACAGCTGCGTTACGATGTTTTTCAACATTTGCAAGTCGTGCGCTACAATAACATTACCAGTTGATTTCAATGTGGTGCTGCCGTAGCAGATCACAGATTATATATCAGCATGGATATTCATTTACTACGGAAAACGAAGCGAATCGAATATAATTTGGTTCAGGTAGATTATGCAAATTTATCCGGATACGTGGTATTGTCATCTAAATAATAATTCCACAAATATGATTATATTTCTTTCTGCTTTCCACCCAGAAGTTTACCTAATGAATTGTTAGAATTAGTTGATGTTTAGTTTTTTTTCCTGTCTGAAAAATGGGTGATGCCACTAATTAGCAGCTGCATTGTCATACTCATTTTCCTGGGTAAACAAGTAATTTAGACTGGATTCATACCATTGCTCTGTCAATTTACGGTCAGCATCAAACTTGTATGTAATCTAGATTACTGCAGTCAGCCAATGACTGCATCGTCAGACGATGTAGTCAAATAAATCAGACGACGCAGTCAAATCAGCATCGTCAATGCATTCAGACCAGAATGCAGTCAGTAGCACGCTGAAAGTGTGCATACAAATTGTTGTGGTTAAGAAGAAACAATACTGTGTTCGGCCTTCTCTGGCCATTAAAAATAAACTTATCAAATACTACGGGCAGTAATATTCGTATCCGACTGCATGCGGCAATGTCACCGAAACTGGTGCACATACTGCTTATCGACGAAGCGGATGGTTATGTTGTGTCTCTGGCATTATCATGGCTTCTGAAGAGGTGCAAATTTGTGCAAAATATCTGCACGCCCGTATAACTCAACTTAATTTGCATCTGAATGGCCGTGTTAATAAAATATATGCACGTGACTGTAACGTGCGCATTATTCATGGAAGTGAAGAGAAGTTGTTGCCGATGTCTGCAACCTAAGCAATAAAAAAAATTGTCGGAACTGGTATGCCCGCATCCGTCATTATAATTCCACTGACAGTATTGTGGTAGCTGGAACTTGTATTTAGTTGCATTGCTTCATAGGCAAACAAACTGATAGTACTAACACACCTCCAAACATGGATTGTTAACATTCGCATGAATATGACGGCAAATAGCTGTATTGGTGCATTCGACGAATGATGATTGGATCCTTTGCTTCATTGGTACTAAGCAAAATATAATCACGAAATGTTAGGCAATGATGTAAAAACGATACTCTTTCGGTTTCACTAATATATATAACGCTATTTATTTTCGAAACTAGCTAAATGTATGCATAAATGCCGTCGAATCCATGACGCCGTCGAATGTTCGTCGCACTCCGAGGTGAAGTCTGGCGAGCACCATCTCGTTCAAACTGGAGTGCTGGTTGGAGAGCCAGTTGGAAAGTGTGGGCTTAATTGCGTGTAGTTATGCGGTGTTGTGTGACCAGCAGGCCTGGGTATATTTCTTAAATACATTATTTGTTAGGGATGGAAGATCCCCGGGGACACCGGAAATCCCTCGTTCAGGGGGAGGTCGACCGTCGCTCGGACCAGACCATTCGCTCGATCGTTATCCGGGATATTCCATGTCCGGGGATCCAGAGGAGGGTGAGCTGAAGGTCTACGTGGTTGTCATGCTAGAGGTGTCAGATGGCGTGGAGTGTGGGGTGCGTGCAGGGGCACCGCCACGAATTTTTGGCTGAGGGGGTCAGGCTCCACAGTTCAGCAACGACCTATGGGGTTCAATGTCCGGTGAGGGGGATGGAGAAAGCAAAGCTGGTGTGTACAGCCAACAGTCAAAAACAAAAATGGAACACTTATGCTTACCATGAACACAACTCGCATTGATAATATAAACTACATCATTGAAAAACATTCACATGCAACATTTTCACATAAACTAACACTTAATATAAAAACCATCGACAATAATAACCAGAGAAATACAAAACATACAACAACTGTTGAGAATTAAACAAAATGCACAACGTTCTCAAAAAAAATTGGCGCCCGCCCAGGCAAAGCACAAAATAGGTAATATGCACAGCAGTTAATAAAATGAAATTAAGCTAAAACAAAACAAATAAGTACGAACAACGCCAGGGTTAAAAAAGGAATAAAGCCAAAACACAATAAAAATTCAAAAATAAAAAAAAAAAAAAAAATATATAAAAAAAAACACGTAAAAGGAAAATTAAAATAAATATCAAACAAGTCCGCCTTCCGCACGCATAAAACATAATACTTTTCCACGACGGGTAAGTCACCATGGGTACTCTGTACCAGTATCATAAACCACATCTTCTTAACACTCTTAGGTCGTTACTGCCTTTTCTCTAATCAGAGCCCATCACTCTCCATATTTATCCACTAACCAGATCTAAAAAAACTACAAATCCAAAATATTTAAATCACTCTCAACCAATTTTAACACAATTTTCTTTTACACTTTTACAACTCTTACTACACACTACACACTAAAAACCCCTTCACCCAAAACTTCCACCTTTCTCACAACTTTACTTTTTACAACCTTTTTCCCAATTTCACACCTATTTTATTTATTTACTTTACACAATCCATTCTTACCTACACTTTATTACCTTCTCTACTTTTTCTCTCACTTTATAAAAAATAAATATAACAAATAAATTAAATTCAACATAACACATACTATTTACTAAAACTTTTATAAACAACAACACATCACTTTTATAAACACTCCTTTATTACAACTACTATACCCACACATCTCTTCTATTAAACTTTATTAAAATTTTTATCCCTTTTTCCCTCACTTTAAATCTCTTACCAATTATATACCACACTCTTTATCAACACAAACTCTTTCCTTTTTCTCTTAACTAAATTCCTCCATTTATATTATATTATAACCTACAACCTCCCTTACCTCCTTCTTCCTTTCTACAACACTTTTTTATCCTTCCTTTCTTTTTTTCCTTCTTTTATTTATTTTCTTTCTTCTTTTTTTTTATCTTTATTTCAGGGTGTTGTGAATGGCCGCGAGGGCGTCAACGGAGGATCGTGAGTCAGTGCAGATTTTATGAGGTGTAGTGATGTGATGTGCAATGATGTATTGGAGGTAAGTGAGTATGGCGACTAGTTCTGTTGTGTATACCGAATGATGAAGTGTAAATTTGGTTTGACCAGTGTCGAGCCCACCGCAACAGGCGGCGCCCGTACCAGGTCCCCGTACCAGGTGCCCGTACCAGGTGCCCGTAAGTGCCCGTACCAGGTCCCCGTACCAGGTGCCCGTACCAGGTGCCCGTAGGGGGACAATTTGTCACTTTCCAGAAATCAGGGACATGCCCCCAGCCTCCCCCGACATTACACCAATGATCTAAGCAATTAACATGAGGGCGATCTAACCTCTGATAGGTCTTTATCGGCTGTGGTGGACGATCCCCAATCGAAAGCGACTGCGGGGCACATCCCTATGTCTTTCGCTGACTCCTCCCATGCTCAAATTGTTAGAATTGCCTAGATAGCCCATGTATGTTTTTACCTTTATCCTGGTTTTCAATGTACTACTGCTCATTGTAAGTGAAAACACTACGTCGGTTTTAAAAGCTTTTTAATTCAAATAATTAGTGCTGAAGCTAATCGTACTTCTGGTAAATAGGTGATCCCAGGGCAAATCATCACTAGTCCCAAAACTGGTAACACAGCACCTCAAATTTTCATAAAAACGAACACACGGGGTTATCGAAGGACAAGATTATGACTGTTATATACGTAGGCTTCTTTCTGACCCACGACATGCCGGTCATGAAAAGTTTTTGGTCACGGGGAAAATCTTAATTAAAAACAGCTGTATATTTGTAATGGCAGCAGTTAGCTTACCATACTTTGTTGAATCATTTGAAATGCACTAACACAGGCAAGGTCATTTAAAATCAACTTTTGACTTCCTGGTTTCATGACGTTTCATTGGTTTTGTAACTTTTGAAGAAAAACTTCTATTTTTTTATTTTCCGTGTTTAGTCAGTGAGTATCCAACCAATTGTCTAATAGTCTATCTGAAGACATATTTTTGTGTTTTCCGAGTCGAATACATCAGGGGGCACGGGGATGAAATGACGGTGCCTAGCATGAACTCCAACTACTCTTATTGTACGTGAATACGACTATAGCCGATATACTACTGTCGGAGTATATCTGCTATACTTCGATAGCCGATATCGGATTCGCAATTGTATATGGACGTCATTTGCAAGGTGCTTACGCATATATCACGATGGAAATATTATGAATTGCGCCAGAGATCCAAAGTGTCACATGTGGGTCGGTGAACTAACCTCGATACTTGTGTGAATTTGTGTGCATTGTAGTAGAAGTGTGTGTATTGTAGAATACACTACGCGCCAGGCATGGACATTTCACTTCTAGCGCTGCGATGCTGCCGGAATGAATACATCGGAAGAGCATGAAGTCTCATTTTGCTTATTTTCTAATTATAAATAAAAAGAGATACCCTAATTATATAAATCCAAATCTCATAAGGTACGTTTTAAAACAAAAATTCAGTTGTGAAATAGTAGATGCCACTGCCTCTTGTATCGGATTGGTTTCATAGCGATTTCCGACATTTTTGGCGCGGCAATTAATAGCTGAAGTTGAAGACCGTTGCCATTTCAATATTACATGAAATACATCCATAGGCGTAGGAACAGGGGGCACGAGATTCACCCAATTTTGAAAGTGGGGAGGCAACAATGGTAGCTGGTAGACCTAGTTTTGAGACATTAAAATTTCCTAAAAGGCAGGATGCATACATTTGAATAGGTGAAAAACTCGCTTCTATTGTCAAATGAGTAAAAGCTGTACATGTCACATCGTAGCACTCCAGTTTTTGTATTGATGCACACTTGGACCTTACAATAACGAGACTAATTCAGGCGTTGATGTAATGCAACATATGTATGGGTATTCACACCTTATATTATGTCATGAAAAGACTATCAAGCAGATAATATGTCAGCTAGTACCAAAATACACTCATACTAGAGTATCACGGTGGTACTTTGTCTGCTGACATGTTTGCATCGATTTCATTAACCCGTCTCGTCTCGGGGGGTCTTCAACCGCCCCCTCAGGTTTTTCTCGGACAGCGGACGAATGGCGCGCGGTAGCGCGCCCAAATTTGGCATACTTTTTCCCACATCAATTTGACATGCTGATTCAAAATTACTGTGGTCAGGTCGTCCAGGGTCAAGGAGTTAGTCAATGTCAAGTGAGGACGGATATTTTAATGAAACTTTCAGCGTTTGCTTATCTTTACGGTTGCAACAAAGCGTACGAGTTTATTTTTTCACTTTTTTCATTTTTGACTACATATAAATTTTGCGTATTTGCCAAATTGCAGTTCAAGTACAGGATTCTGGCTAAAATAAGCATTATTTGTTAGGTCAAGTTGACTTCCAACAACGTTTCCCGGTCTGCTCTACCCATTGGAAAAAGAAAATTAAAGAAAATTTGAAAACTCAAAATTTTCAAATTAAAAAAAAATTGGGGGAGCCCAACAAATTATAGCCCTGGTCAATTTCGCTGTCCTTTTCTCATTCCAATAAATTTTGTTTTTTCATATATCCACAAAATGAACTCCCTAGAGTCAAAACCATAATGTAAGTCGTGAAAACTCGTGAAAATCTAGCCCCCCTGGTGACGTCATTTTTGGGAAAAAACTGTTTTGGAGGGTGGACCTGGACCCTACCCGTTGAGCGCTTTCCGATGACACCTCTTTCGTTTTCGTGCGATGCTTAGTTTGGATTTTAGAGGGGGGTCTTCAACCCCCAGAGACGGGGTGGGAGGATTTGACCGGAAAGACGACGCGGGTTAATATTGCCTACAGTTGAAAATTATATAGACCGAAGGCAGTATCGCAATACAATCAAAGTAAAGCATGCAATTCACAAATGCAATCTATAGCCTTCATATTGCATTGTCATGTAGTATATACGGCCTTGGTCATAATGTCATACACTTGATGGGTGGGAGTGATGATGGGACGAGTGACGAGTGATGCGCAACCTGAAAAGCCATGGAGCGCTGGTGATTTTCAGCTTGGTAATGGCACTGAGTAGTGGCATTGACAGCACGTTAAACATTTAATTTAAATTATTCCGTTAAACAGGAATGGTTCGGTCAGATGGTGAGCTCATGGCATATGCAACAATCTTTGCCTAGGAAAGATTCTGATCCCATCTTTTCGATATACATTCGGATTCAAAGTCGTAAAGTACCGAATTACAGCGGATACTACTATCGAAGCTTTTCATCGCCCAGTGATGTGTACGTGCAGGCTGAGATTTCAGAGCCTGAAAATAATGGGATGAATTTAAGTCCATTGCAGGGCGTATATTTCTGACCACTACTGGTGGTGCAAGCAGTTCAATGGACATATGGAAGTCGATTTTGTGCGATGTATTCCATAGACGTCATCGTAAAACTATGTAATAGTTGGGACATGCGCATTGGCGTAACGAAATGGGGTATTGAAGCATCCCCACCCCCACCCCACCCCCTTCCTGAGAGGTTGTGACCCCACAACAATCGCAATAACCCAATAAATAAATAATCAATAGCGCCAACTCCCTGGTGTTCCCAACAAACAAAAATCCTGGTCTTCCCAACAAACGCATCGAGCCCATACAAATCATATTGGGGGCCCAAAATAAAGTCGCACAGGACCCCTGAAAATGACGCCGGAGACCCTTAAAATCATACCAAGGCCGTTCAAAATCACATTGGGGACTCGAAATTTCGTCCTGGGAGCATAACAATAATGTTGAGGGCTCCAAAATGTGGGACTGAGCCTCTGAAAATACCGCTGTGTTTCATTGAAGTCGCACCGGGATCCCCGGAAAGTCGGTGCCAGGGCCTCAGAAAATCGCATCAAGGTCTAAAAATGTCTGGCCGGCCACTGAAAATCACACTGTGGACCAAAAAGGATTTGCCTGAGCCCCCGAACCTTGTGGTCCCAAGACCTCAAGAATCGTGCCTGGGTGCCAAAAATGGTTCCGGGGTCCATAAATTCGCGTCGGGCACCCATAATTTGCAGTTAAAAATAAATTTAGCGGGCACCAAAACACTTGCACCGGGTCGCAAAATTTGCGCCGGGGAACGCCAAAATCGCATTGGGGCCCACAAAAGTACAACACGCCCCGCAAACTAACGCCAAGCCCGTCAAATACCGCGCTTGGGACCCAAAATTCCTGTGGGTAGTTACATAAATTCTGGTTCGGTCATAAATTCCCATCAGGGCTCCCAAAAATTAGTGTCGGTGGCCCCAAACAAGCAAAGCGTGGGCACAAAATCGCATGAGGACTCGACAAGAGCCCGGAGCCCTCCAAGCTTATGAGAGATTCCGAGCAATAAATATCC
Source organism: Imbricaverruca yamaguchii (assembly GCA_034440575.1). Lineage (NCBI taxonomy): Eukaryota > Metazoa > Arthropoda > Thecostraca > Neoverrucidae > Imbricaverruca > Imbricaverruca yamaguchii. The sequence goes on along the minus strand of JAOTOL010001652.1, from coordinate 3,693,387 downwards.
GAGCCAGGAAAAATAATTAAAAAGAGGTTACCAAAAATTTCGTCGAGCCCAGAAAACTGGCGTCGGATCCCCCTTAACCACGTTCCTGGGACCGAAAAGTCGCGACCTGACCCCGATAAATTATACCTGAACCCCAAATATCCTACTAGGGTCCCACAAATGTGAGCGAGAAACCACAGATAAACACATCGGGACCCAAAGAGCACAATTGCAGGACGAAAATGCCCCCCCCCCTCCAGCTTACCGAATTAAAAAAAAATGCGGCAGAGCCTTAAAACATGTGTTGCAGGTATAAATAACACACCGGGTGCTTTAAGAAAAACACACAATCGGGTCCTCAAAGCAGACCTGAGCCTTAACCCGCGCCGTCTCATGGGTTGTTATCGCCCCCTCTCCCCAGACGGTTTTCCGCAGACAGTGAAAAAAAACGGCGCGTGACAGCGCACATAAATTTGGCAGACCATTTCCTACATCAATTTGGCATGTTGTGCCCAAATTTTGAGGTCAGGTCATTTAAGTTCAATGAGTTAGTCGGAGTGAAGTGCGGTCACCTACATAAATGTTGAACCAGTCGCAACGCTTTAACGGATAAAGATATTTTAACCAAACTTCCAGCGTTTGCTTATCTTTAGGGATGAAACAAAAGGCACCCGAGGAATTTTTCATTTTTCCGTTTTTGATAACTTCTTACTTTTGCATATGGTGCCGTCCACCATATCTCGAACACAAATTTTCCAAATTAGCACCATTATGTCTCCGATTTTTATGAAAATTGGCATACAGGGTTATTTGAGGTCCTAAAACGATTGCTGATCGTTTCAGTTCAGTCGGAGCAGCGGTTCGCGAATTATATCCTGTAACGTTTTTTTACGTTCCTGCTGAAGATCAAATCCGAGAGCCGATATCGTCGTGTAATGTAGATATAAATCAAACTTTATATCGTTGGAATCGCAATGAGCTCGTCTTTCGATTCCTGTGGTCCTTTTTGATTTTGTGGACATTTTGAAAATATGACCCCGTGACCTCGGGTAAAGTGGCCTGTGTCCACTTTACCCATCGTTGTACTAGGTGGCCACCTAGTACAATGATATTGATACAATTAATTATATAAAACGAAAGCCTCATCATTTATCTTTCCGATGAAAAAATAAAAATAACGTATATTAGACGCGTGGTACCAGTTTCTCTAGCAAATATTTGGTGATCTATGGGAAAAAAGGCGCCTAAATTGGCTGGCTACTCAGTAGGCTTTGTCTCGCCGGTGCCTGTGAAGCGTACAATACCAAGTACCGTACCGTGACATTTTGCATATGTTGCTAAGTCACTTGCTTCTCATATTCAGCGCAGACATGTTTTGACTAAGCATGGCTGATATAGCCAACCAAGCTGATATAGCTGATATAGCCAAGCATCGTTTAAAGATATTTCGCATAGGGGATGAATGGTTGCCATTTTCCTGAGCTTGTGTCCTCTTCAGAAAGCTAGGCATGAACACTATAACCGCAAATTCGCTGCATAAACGCAACAGAGATCAAATCTTGACGCTGTATTCTGGGTTTATAGTCTAGTCTGGGTTTATCGGGTTTATAGGGTTTATAGGGTTTCTGGGTTTATAGTCTACCGCTTGTGCAAATCATCAGATTGGCGACATAATTAAATTAAACACAAGCATGCTCATTCCTTGCATAGTTCACTGAGCAGAACTATATTTCACAAACATATTGAGACATGTGAACTTGTCACACTTTGTACATGCTATGCAACCGGCAAAAATCTACATAATTCATAGGACAATGGCATTGTGACGCACGAATTTATTTCGTTTATTAACCCGCACCGTCTCTCCGGTCAGATTCTCACACCCCGTCTCGGGGGACGGATAGTAACCCTCCTCTGAAATCAAAACTAAGCGTCCCACGAAAACGAAAGACGTGTCATCGGAAAGCGCTCGACGAGTAGGGTCCGGATCCACCCCCAAATCAATTTTCCCTCGAAACGTGACGTCAACAGGGGGCTAGATTGTCTCGACTTTTCACGATTTACATTATGTTTTGGATCTGGGGAGTTCATTTTGGTGGATATGTGAAGAAAAAAACAAAATGTATTTAGAATGAGAAAAGGACAGCGAAATCGACGAGGGCCAAAAATGTGTTTGGCCCTGGTCAAGTTGCCCCAATAAAAAAAATGCTTACTTTAGCCAGAATCTTCTATTTGAACTGCAATTGGCAAATATACAAAATGTATATGTAGTCAAAAACGAAAGAAATGAAAGTTCCACTCGTACGTTTTGTTGCATCCCTAAAGATAAGAAAACGCTGAAAGTTTCATTAGAATATCTGTATTCGTTAAAGCGTGACGACTGGTTAAACTTTCTTGGAGGTGACCTCACTTGAGCTTGACTAACTTATTCCCCTAGATGACCTGTCTTCACAATTTTGGAACAGCATGCCAAATTGATGTGGGAAAAGGTATGCCAAATTTGGGCGCGCTGCCCTCCGCCGTTCATCCACTACCCGATAAAAATCCGAGGGAACGGTTGAAGCCCCCCCCCCCCCTCCCGAGACGGGACGGGTTAATCGTATCCCGGTCTGGTCTAAATGTGAATTGTGTTGTAAATAAGATTAAGAGGCTTGGCAAAATGTGCCAAACACATCCGTAGCACACTACGATGTTGCACTCTTTCGAAGAACCGGAAAACAAAGGTTACTGAACAGCAGGCACATTTAAGCGACATTTTTTTTTGCATAAGTCAGGCAATATTTGTTACAGAAGCTGTTATTAGGCGCTTAATATACATGTTTTTATTTTTTCATCAGAAAGATAAATGGTGAGGCTTTCGTTTTACATAAATATTTGCATCAATATCATTGTGCTAGTGGTCACGACACGTCACGTTTTTCAAGGTCACGGGGTCATATTTTCCAAATTTGCACAAATAAAGAACTGATTTCAGGAATCGAAAGATGAGCTCATTGCGATTCCAACAATATATGACTTTTCATAATTCATCTCTACATAACACTAAGATCTTGTCTCTGAGGGTTTGACCTGCAGTGCGAACTCAGAAAAGCGCCGCAAATAATAATTCGTGAACCGCTGCTCCAATTGAGCTACAAAGCTCAGAAATCGTTTCAGGCCTTCAGATTACCCTGTGTACCTATTTTCATCAAAATATGTGATAGGAGAGTGTTAGGTCATGTTCCAGATGTGGTAGACGGCACCATTTGTCCTCATTAGAGCTATAATCGGTGATTCTGGCTAAAGTAAGCATTTTTATCGAAGCAAGTTAAGTTCGAACAACGTTTTTCGGTCCGCTCTACGTATTATAAAAATGAAAATTAGAGAAAATTAACAACTCAAAATTTTGACAATTAAAAGACATTTTTATGTTGTTAAAAAAAAAATGTTATGGTCCTTGCCGATTCCGCCTTCCTTTTCTGATTCCAAGTATTTGACTGTGTGTTTCCAAATATCCTCCAAAATGAATTCAGAGCCCAAAACATGATGAAATCGTGAAGACCTAGGTTCCCTAGTGACATCACATCACGCAAGCCCACTTGGCCCTGTTGCAAAATTGTTTTCAAACCAATTCCTCTACAGCTTGTATAAAGTTTGCATTCGGCCCTACGCCGACACTATGTACAACGCGGACTTAACATCGGATGGATTCAGACTTCTAAAATTGCAAAAAGGACAACTAGACTAATCACAGGTCCACTATGTAGAACACCATCAGAAAAAAGTCGGTCAGAATTGTGTTTGGAGGTGCTGGAAACACGCCGGGAAATCCATGAGCTTATTTTGTTTCACAAAACACTCAGGTTATTTTCTCCCAAACTATATTAGACAACTAGTAATTCAATCACGACATAATATTACAGGAAGGTGAATCAGAAATGCAGCGACACCACGAAATATAATCACCTAGTTCGAAACAAATAATTTTTTTCCTCGCCACGACAAAGGCATGTAATGATCTCCCTGAAAATTTATGGCATGATCCAAGCATCAATAAATTCAAGCATCCAAGTATGGGTCGCGCAGGTGTCACGGCACCACTACAATATTGTACACTAGGGACAAAAGTAGGCAACACGCTGCATGCTAGGCTTAGGATGGGCTTAACTCAACTAAACGCAGACGCATTTGTCATCAGTCATCTACATGACACATCATGTCTATATGGCCACTTGAACCAAGATACAATTAATTTCATATTTCATCATCTCTTATCATCTTTCATCATCTTTGCGTACCTTAGCAATACCCTATTCAGCAAACTCCCGATCCACAACAGTTGAGCTCACTAATTTCAGGGAAAAGGAAATATCATAAACACTTTTTTAATGGTCTCAGAAAAAAAGAACCTTGAACAAGTGTTGCATAAGCATTCAACAAATCTTAACAGACACAAAACACTGGCACAGAAAAACATGACCTTGAGAGCTAGCCAGGTGCTTCCCGGTACAGACCTAGTGCATCGATATCGCATAGATATCGCACATGAATATTCAGTGTGCCGATGGGGCATGCTGGCGGGGGCGGGTAGCAATTGTCGCACCGTGTCAGTGTTCACGAGTACTATTAGTTGATGAAGTTGTTGCGAGAGGCACCTCGCCTCAAGACTAACCTGGCCCATTGTGCCAATCGCAAAAAAATGCCTATGTTATATGATTGTCATGGTGTGTTAAATAAAAAAAGGAAACGAACGCCATATTATGATGTCATTAATTTGGTTCTGATGGCAATGTAACAGCCAATTATCACCTCACACTAAGTTTCAGTGTTCACTTGGTATTTCAGCGTCTGGGTTTACTTTTGGAAAATAATAAGAATTTTAAGAAAAATATCTAAATTTCACAATATCAAGTTATTCAATGGCCTCGAGGATAGTTTTTTGGTTTTGTTCCGGCTCGTTGATAAGCAAAATGTCAACAAATAAGTACTTAGGCATCGCAAGTGCACCAAAACACGCCAATCATGCATGCAAATGTCGTGAGTTTCGTTCCGCATTTCCTTGGATTCAGTCACATGCCTTCTTCATCTCATCGCTCTATTCCATACTAGTTCATTTCACGTCTCAACTGTCATTGCCCGTCCGATACCGGCTCACACACTGCTGCAGGTTTGCCAGAAAACGCATTCTCTGAGCATTCGATATGTCCAGCTACCTCTAGTGGCACCCTCCAAAATCAGCATCCAATGTGTCAAGTACCTTTTCCCTCAGATGTTATGGAAGATAAATTCATAGTTACGTTGGGGTGGTCAAGTATGGATGTCCCCCTTATATATTCCGGGACTACTGTCACACATTGGAATTAAGCGTTCCCACTCCCTGAATTAGCCGTGAGCACCCGTAATCGACGGATTTGGTGGGCAACTGGTTGAGTGTCCCGAGTGCAACCAAGAAGGGCCATTGTGGCTCATAGTTGCGCTAATCGTTTATGTGTTTTATGTGTTTCAGGTCCTTCCACGGTGGTCGAAGTGGATTTGTTTCCATGCCTTGATCTTCACGGTCTCATTTCGACCATGTACATGACAATCATTAGCTAATGACATATCGATCGCAGAACTAATCACGTTTTCCCGTGTGTCGGCTATCTCGTCTGCACTGACCCGCGCAAGCATTTCAGCGCCATCTACTATAGTGAAAGACGAACATCTATTGCCATCTAACGACAGAACAATGTGTGTCGATTGTTTCCAACAAGCCTGTGTCCACAGGCAAACGTTCCCATTTCAAGGGGCGGATTTAGAAGTGTTTGATTGTGTTTTCTGTGGGTTATGACTAGGATGTGACTTACGTTATGATTTCTGATTAGACGTTAGGATTAGACTAGATCTACAAGGTGAGCCCTTGTGGGTCGACTTGCCTTTGTTCCTAAGTAGATTTGCGGTCAGAACAGAAGAGGGACGAAATGAAATGGTCCTGAGTACGTTCTTAATGATGTTATGTATGAGTGTCGATTTGCATTCTAGGCACGAAATGGCGTGAGGAGGCCGAAGTGCCATTTCCAATGAAACTCAACCTTGAAGTGTTACTCGAGTGTTCACCACTTGTTATTTATTGCTTGATACCACATTTGGGTAGGCTTGAGAGAAAACGGGAAAAAATGGCGACCATAGGATCAGTTCAGCCTTTGTCCCTGACAAATAATTCAATTGCTTAGCTTTCTGATCACAAGCCACGTCGAAAGACACCCATGTGATGGAAATTGAAACGATAACAACCAATCCTCGCGTTCGGTCGATATCACTTTAATATCGTCATCTCAAATATTTGCATACTTTTGAGGGGGTCAACCCTCAAGTCACCCCTCCCCTTCCATGTTGGTCTAGCCCCAAATAATTTAGACTTTTAACATGGGACCTTATGGGGTGAACCCTCAAATATATAATCGGGCCCGTCCACCGTCCATATATCCCCGCAATAGTTTTCAGAGATCAACTCCCCTGGATATGATGTACATGCTATGGGCATCTAGTTCAAGTACTTCGAGGGGACCTTGTCCCCACCCAAACCCCACACACTCACCCAAAAAATCACCATTCAACATGTTTCTAGATGGTGCGCCCCAAATCAATTTCGGTTCGACCATTGTCTACATGCATTTACCTCCCAAGAGGCCAACGCTTGCAGAAATGTTTCAACTAGAATGACATTTTCTCGAAATCTGAATAATTGCATTACATACACATGGAAGCAATTCTGAAGATCGTTAGCTGTTTGAATCTGAACTTTTTGAAATCTGAAGAAAGAAAAACTGTTTTATATCCCCCACCCACACCGGCCTAAAATCAGGCTTCTGGATCGGCCCTTGTCCCCAACCCCTAAATATTTGCTTTCATAAATAAATGGCCCTGGTGTATGCAATTCATAATCTCTATTGCTTCAGCATATATGCTAAAGCTGCCCTGCTGCTGACCCCAGCTGACCTCAGCTGCCTGGTATATATAACCGGGCAGCTGGGGTTTGCCTTTGATGGTGGTTCCGGCTCCTCCAATGAGTCCTCCGCCCCTCAGTCAAAATTCTTCAGAAAGATGAAGCCTTGATAGATGACGTACGGGTACGTCATCTAAATTATGTGAACGAAATGAATGGAATGAATGCACTGTTGCCAGACAATCGTGATGAAAAACCTTCAGATTTGGTATCCAAAACCTCTAGAAACCTCTGATGTTTTCAAAAACCCTCTAGAATTCCCTCTGAAAATTCTGTTCGCTAGAGACCGCAATTTTTTTCCCCAGCCGGGTCGAGATATCCAGGTGCGAATACATGGGGGGAGGGTGCTGCTCCGGGGCGAGCAAAAAAACACTAAAACTGCGCCAGGCAGGAACGCGGTTCGACAGTTAACATTGCGCCCCTACCCCACTGGGGGGAAATTCCTGGATCCGCGCCTTAGCGGCCGTCTATAAATTACGTTTTGCATGGAGGGGTGGGGTGTGAGGTTGGACCGAGCGTAACCGGGGTATACAAACCCATGCTAAGGATACTAAAAAGTGCGTGACCGGGGGGTGCATCCCCCCATCTGATTCATACATACATAAAGAATAAAAGGACACGTGCCTGGCTCGTCTGTGATAAATAAAGTGGCTCAGATCTTCAGGCGCTTGCATATTCTTCCACTGTCCTGTTCACGATTTTAGTCGGTAGTTATCATAGTTAGGTATGTAAAGACATAAAGACATAAAAGATTAGCGCAACTATGAGCCACAAAGGCCCTTCTTGGTTGCACTCTGTACACTCAACCAGTTGCCCACCAAATCTGTCAATCAGCCCTCCCTGTAATACTGAAAAGCAAGCCCTCTATTCTTACAATTTGTCTATGCTGTTTTAAAGATGTTCAATGTGCTGCTGCTGACAATGGTTTCTGGCAGCTGGTTCCAGTGTTCTACTACCCTGTTGGTGAAGAAAGTCTGTCTTAACCTTGTTCTGTTGTGGTTAACTTTAATTTTTAATTTATGACCTCCAATTGCATCATTTCTGTTAAATTAAAACATTTCCCCAAAATATCCCCTCTCCAGACCATGGACAACTTTAAAGACCTCGATGAGATCTCGATGAGACGTGAGGCGTGACGCATTCAGGAGCCCGCTTGTGTGGCCATAAGCGACGGAGCGTCACCGCAGATTGTTTAGTGTGGATGAGGTGATGAGGGGATGGAGCAAGCGCTATTTTGGGCGCGTTCTTTCAATACCATATCATAGGTGTAATGTGAAATTTCCTTATTTAAGGGGGTCGTGATCTTTCCCCTCTCCCCGGCTCCGCATGGGCGATATATTTGTGAGTACAACTGAATGAAAGAAAAGCAACGAAAAACATGAAAATTAAATGACAATTAATAAATTAAATAAATAAATATATCCGTACAAATTATCAGTACAAATTTATTTCTATGCGCGGTGATTTAAAACATCTAGATTTCCCTCTAGAAACGAAAAAACTCTGGTTTCAAAATTTTCCCTGAAACGGATGGCCAAAACCTCTAGATTTCAGGGAAACCTGCGATTCTGGCAACACTGAATGAATGCCGTAGACATTTATTCTAACCGTGACTGAATTCAGGAAGTAGAAGTTCTGGTCTTGACCACCAGGTAACGCGGCAGTTAGTGACGAGTACAAGTTGTCGGAGGGCACAGATGATTGGTGAGTTCGACTACTTGATAGTTTAGACAGTGGCAAAAATGCACTTGCAGAACTGATGTTCTTTCCATTTATAATTGTGGATGAAGGCACCGACGAATAGCGTCATATTCATGATACTTAAAGAAATAAATGCACAATAATGTTTAGTGCATGATTCAATTTCACCACGCAAGGTAGGGATTCCGATCACCTCTATCGAAGTGACGTCATCAAAATGGCTGACAGTGGCGGTATGGTGGCTGATAAAGCCTATTTTATCCGTTTTTAGGACTTCTTTTGGCTGCATATGCATATGGTCGTATGAAATTAATACCAATGCTTGAAATAGATGACGACTGTCAGCTAAGAGCGAGATTGTTAATTCGTCGCGACAGATAACGCGCATGTGTTTCTTAATAATTTTGAACTCTAGATTGCCTTGAATGTATTTTTGGTATTCGGTACATTAGCTAGACACTGGATTTGTGCGTAGTAAAATATCACTAACGACCATGTCGTGCCGAGGTAAAGAATGCAATATTTATTTTAATAGGTTGCACACAATGATGGCATGCACACCAATGTTGACGCGAACGATCAACTCTGGTCGATGTGCCCCAAAGCTCAAATAACTAACACCAATTTTGATCCGTAGAATTGCGGTGTTCCCAGTCATAAAGTGCTAAGGCCTAATGAGAGCCACAGGGGCCATCTGGGTTAAGCATATCTAGAAAAGATCCTAGAAAAGTACATGATCACACCCCAACAGAGTGGGAAACCTACTTTCTGGGTTTGGAGCTTGCATGCAGACTTCTTCTGGAGTACATTTTCATGGACATATTATTTTTATGTATGGAATATATTAACGAATTACTGAAGGGAAAAGCATATGTAGTCAGTACCTATATAATATGTGTAAGTAATTTTTGCATCATCATTTTTTGGTCAAATCAAATGTCAAAGCATAGGAACAAAGAAGTAAATGATGGATGGCACAGCAAGGTGGAGACTCATGATAATCAGCAGAGCTTTGTCTCTCAACCAGGGTGGGAAACTTACTTTCTGGGTTTGGAGTCGGAGTGCAAGCAGATTTCTTCCGGAGTACATTTTCATGGACATATTGTGTATGCATGGAATATATTTGCCGGTAATCGACAGGATAATCATATGTCCCTAGTCAGTGCCTACATAATATGCATAAGTAATGCACATCAAAGCATAGAAACAAAGTGAACAATGGACGACACCACAAGACAGGGAGTTGTGATGATATGCTCAGCTTCGTCTCTCGTAACTCACAGGAGCAATGCGCTTTCCTTTCACTGTTGGTCTCATTATAAGGCTAGCCAAATGGAAAACAAACAAATAATTCACTCTGCACCCTCAGCTCATAACACACACCTACCTACATATGCAGCCAATTCCCTGCACTGTATGGACAGGACATACTGCCTCGTACACAACGGTTGGATGCTATGGCCATCCGCAAACAAGGTCTTGTTTGCAGTATGACACTGTTAAACATGTGTTCAAAGTTGCTAATGGTTATGACATCATTTAAAAAATTCCTTGCAATGATTGGTAGAAAGACAGTTTTCAGAACAGATAATGCTAACAAAGCAAATTTTGATTGGTGGCCTCCGGGACTCCGGAAGTTGTCTCTTAAAACGTTCAGTTTTTCCCACTATAGGGTGGTTCGAAAACAGGTTTCTGGAGACGAATCATCATAATTTGTAGGGACAGGAGGCCACTATTCAGTGCACATGCGCAATGTTTGGTGCATTGTGGTCTGCATTTCTGCTGGTTGTGGTGTGGTGCAAGGTGTGGTGTGCTATGTGCTCAGGTGTTGTATGTGTGCTTGATGGTACGAAACGTGGCTAGTTCATTTGGTAATCGTAAGTAGAATAACATGTATGGTGGATGTTTTATTCAATCTTGCATTAGTTTTTTTAGTGGTATTTTTGTTCCTTCTGCATGTTTGTGTTGGAGTATGTGTTGAGCCCATTCTATCTAGTGTGAATCCGGAGTGCAAAAATGTTTTAAGAGGTGAAATCTCTTAAGAATTGCTTTAATTCCCACCCTGCTCTCAACTCATGAGCAATGCACTTTTATTTCACAGTTGGTCTCAGTACAAGGAGAGTCATATGAAAACAACTTCACACTTCACCCTAAGCTCAGAGCACATACCTACCTATGCAGACAAATTCCCTATGTAATACTAATCCAACACTGCTACTGCACTCACCACAGTCAGAGGTGAAAGCTGTGCATGAAGCAAAGGATCAGTCAAGGTCTTGTGTGCAGTATGGCACTGTTAAACATGTTCAAAGTTGCAGTAGTTGATGTTTTAAATAAATTTAGTCTGAGTTGTTGCTGGGGTGACTTTAAGAATCAGAGTTCTATTGCTAAGCAGAGCTTGTGTGAATCCTTGCCCCACCACCTGATTCATGAATTCCAGTTTAACAGTATAATTTTAATCAAAAGTTTAATGTGCCATCAACACACTGACATGGCTGCTCTGTAGCTCATCGCCAGACTTATGCCAGCTGCCCACAGACACTCACTGCCAGGGGCTAAATGCGAGCACTCAAAGCTACTCAAACCCTGTGTTGCCAGAACAGGGGAGACCAGTGCAGGCCAGCACTCTAACCAACTGGGCTACCAGGGCAGTTATGACATATAAAAAAAAAACACCTTGCACCAATTGGTTGACACAGTTTTCAGAACAGAAAATGTTAATGAAGCAAATTCTGATCGGTGGCTTCTGGGACTCCAAAAGACATCTCTTAAAACTGTGAAACTTTCCAACTATATGGGTGGAAAGAACACAAGTTTTCAGAGGCACTGCTCCTGAACCAGGGAACATTATATTCAGTGTGCATGTGTGCCGTTTTGCACAAGCTGTTGACAAATTGTCTGCAATTCTGGTGGTTGAGGTTGAGAAAACTGGGAAGCTGTGGTTGGCCTACTGGCTGATATGAAAAGTGGTTAGTTTGAGTGGTAACAGTAAGTGGAACACCAGGGGTTTTTGTGGGTGTTATTCTGTGTTTGTTTTTATTGACATCTTTGTTCCACATTTGTGTTGAAGTACATGTGAAGCCCATCCTATCCAGTATGAGCCTGTAGTGCAAACATGTTTTCAGAGTTCAAATTTCTTAAGAAGTGCCTTAATTCCTACCCTGCACCCCAATCAATCCATTATCTCAAGTCCCAAGGGAACTATATATCCCAGCCTATATAGCACCTTTCACCTGATTTTGCATAGCACACTCCTCAACAATTCCAAAGTCGTCCAATCATGCCCCATTGTGCTACCATAACCAATCTTGTCAGTATCACATCCTGAAGGAAAGTGCTGAATCCATTGCAGGTACACCCTATATAGTATAATATAGTACTGATAGTATAATATACCAGCTTGCTGTACTATACCAGCAATGCATTTATGGAAATGCAAGGTTATTTCTACTGTGATGCCTAAATCAGTATGCATCCCCACAATGCTTGCCTGAATTCATTTAGGTAATAATGTGCAAAAATGCCAAGGTTTTTCCAGTCATATGAGCTGCTGCATGCTTTAAAAACTTCATATTTGTTCAAGTTAATTGCTTCTTCCCATGACTTAGCTGTGCTAACCAGTGTATCTATGTCCTTCTCACCCTGTAAAATGCCAGCCATAAAGTCTGTGGCAGATTTATACTTCAGGTTCATGTATATATTTAGGTCATCTGCAAATCCCTCGGACAGGGAGTGTATACCATGAGGTACATAATTATCATATATCAGGAATAACAGGACCTAGTACAGAGACATTTGGGTACTCCACTCAGAACTTCCTTTGGTTTGCTGGGAGAGTCAGAGACAATCACTTTCAAGTTCATCTCACATGCCAATTTTTGGATCCAGATGGGTAATATCTCTGAAATTTCCAAAGTTCTCAGTTTGGTTAGTATCAGAACATGATTAGCAACTTCAAATGCTCTTGAAAAATCCAAGAAGATTACATCTGGCATATAGTCCTAATATAGCCATGTAAAGGCAGTCTCATATGTCAGAAATAGTTGATACTCTATGGAATGGCCATGATGGAGGCAAGGTTCTTATTGGTCCAGTATGTGATGGTTCTCAACTTCTCAACAATTCATCTTTCCATAATTTTTCACAGAACAAAAGTAAGACACACTGGCCAATAATTTAATGGATCATGCCTGGAATCATTAAAAGCATAATGGAATAACTTGTGAACTTTTCCAATAGTCAGGAAGACTTCCAGTAAAAAGAGATGATTTCGTAATAATAAAAATAATGGTTTTACACACTCCAAACTACAAGATGCTGGTATTGAGGGTGGACCCTTCAGAACCCATGCTGGGAAACCCATGAACCCCACTCAAAATTTGTAGCACAGCTTCTGTAATCTTGATGCTTCGCAATACTGTTTCAGTAGTCTGGTGTGGGGCTGGGTTTGTTAGCATGTCTGTGCAATATAATGGCAAATGGCACACACACATGCACACTGCCAGTATCTTGTGAAAATCAAGACATCAAACATGAATTACTGTGGAGCTAGAGTTTACAATAGAGAAAGTCATTGCATTTGTTGATGACTGTTTTCATGTATGGAAGAGGTACCTGTTGCAGTTGTTTGGTGGCTTGACCTTGGCTGGTCCTCTGTAGTAATAAAGTGCTGCAACATGTAGTAATAAAGTGCATCATATGATCCTTAATTTGTACAATGGACAAGGCAATGGTCAATTGACCAAATGTGCATAACCTGATGTGTCTGTTTCCAGACAATTCAAATGATATATCCAAGGCTCAATCTGCTGGGTCAGATAAGGTAAGTTTACTCACACCACAGTGACACTTTACACAGTTTCACACAGCCTGTTCTTTAGCCAGATATAAACAATTTAATTGTTGTGTTGACGATTCAGAAGTGTAATAGCATACAAAAGCGTGGTAGCATATGGAATTGTAGTAGCATATGAAGTGTAGTACCATACAGCAGTGTAGTAGTATGCAGAAGTGTAGTATAATATGGAAGTGTACTAGCATACAGAAGTGCTGTAGGGTACATAAGTGTAGTAGCAAACAGAAGTGTAGGCAATGCAGATGTGTGTGGTCTTCGGAAGTGTATGAGAATGTGTTACAGCACATCATGCTGAATGTGCGTGCTGTCGCTCACGCCATCGATATTGGTCGTTATCGATATCCATATTATCGATTTGCTGCCTGCTACCCAACTTATAAGTGGGCCAGGCTGAGAACTACCTTCGTCGTCATTGGGCGTTATTGTAACCGTCTGTTGGTTGATTGGTTATTTGGGTTTACGGCACATCGACTGCGTTGGTCGTACGGCACCCAGTAACCGACTCTTCGTGTTGTGTGCGGCTGATGGGTGGTTGTCAGATTGGTGGGTGTGGGTACATGTATTTCTACTGACTGGCAGCCTTCTGGTTTTGTCAGGAGTCGGTGGACCGGTTCACGGATCCCCCGGAGAGCAGCGACTGCAGCAACCACAGCACCACTGGTGGGTGCTGCCCCAACTTCTTTTCTTCCCCTGGGCGCGAATGATCAATTCTGGTCGAAGCTCCCTAAAGTCCAAATAAATAACTAATTAACCTTCTACCCCAGCACTGTCCAGCGTCCATACGCCATCCTGCCGGTGGATCGCCGGAGCAGGATATTTCGGGCGGGAAATGTACTGGCTGCTTGTTCCTTTTATCCATATAGGTATATATATATGTATATGTACATATATTATTATTATGTGTATATATTATGTATAATGTAGTCATCTAGGGTCAACAATCAGGTCGCCTCCAAAAAAAGTTGAATCAGTCGCAATGCTTTAACTGATAAATATATTTTCATTAAACTCTCAGCATTTGCTCATCTTAAGGTGTCGTAAAACCAACATGTCTGTCTGTGTCAAAAACCCATGTCTGTTGCTGACAAGGTCAGTGTTGCATCTGACTGGCACCTGTGACCTTGCACCTGACTGAGTCCAATGTCTGTTGCAGACAAGGACAGTGAGGTGTCTGACTCGGACACACGTCTGGCTGCCCGCAACGAAGCAGCTGCCATGCCTCAGCCATCGGCAACGGCATGCCCCTACGTCCAGTCGACTCACAGTGAGTCCACTATGCACATGTAATATATATATATATATATAATGATAATCGATTTTGTTAAGCAAATCGTTCATACAGTTGTGTGCTGTAAAGCTTCATGGAAATGAATTCCCGAAGTCTGTCTGCAGAAGGTCAAGCAAGTTCCGGACAGGTGGCGTTTTTCATGTAGCTTTTGGAATTTCAGGGAATTGTCTTGTCTCTTCTGCCTTCGTCTAGGCAGGCAGGTGCATTCCTCACCCCTCCCTACAAAGTTGTCCTTGCTCTGCAGTGATACATTGTTCGCGATATAGGGTGAAATATACCACTTCCTGAACACTGAATCCACATCCCTCCCAACGATATACCGACATCGTTCCTTGTGATTAGTCTTCATGAAGTCTTGATATCTAAGTTCTGACGATGCCTTGTTGATTAGTGTCACGCTTATGCCCACCATTGTGGATTGTGATTATGACAAGCATCTCGTAGCATAATTCCAGGTAAGATAATTGCCTTTGGTGTGGTCTGTTGTACCATATCAGTTGGTAAGGTTGGGTATTTTGCATCGTTATCGCTAAAATAGCTCTCCCTAAATTTGGTATCTACAAAAAGGCAAAAGGTACACATATGAATACACCATTGGATCAACATTGTGCTTTAAAAATGTATGTTGTGTTGAGCGACATCGTATATATGCCGAATTTTGACACCCTACTGTACCCGTTTTTACATCTCACAACTAATGGGCGCTACATGACCAATGTAGTCGATGCGCCCTAAAGCCCTAATAACTAACTAACTCTCACACCTAATAAAAAACAGTTATTTGAACATTACTCTGTCTCCCCAAGAGTTTAAAGTTGTGCCCAGGCTCTCCTCACCTGACTCCAAGCTCATCTCCTTCTGACAGGTGGTGTTGGTGCGCTACCCCCAATACTGTCTCCTCCCCGTCCTACAGGTAGTGCTGAGGCGATATCCTCCACTACTGACTCCTCGTCCGACAGGTGGTGTTGGGGCGGCGTCCTCCCCGTCCAGGTAGTGCTGGGGCGACTTCCTCCACTACTGACTCCTCACCGTCCTACAAGTGGTCTGGGGCGCCATCTTCCACCACTGACTTCCCCCGCCCTATACGTGGTGTTGGAGCGCCATTCTCCACCCCGTCCTACAGGTCGTGCTGGGGCACCATCCACTACTGACTCCTCTCCATCCTTCAGGTGGTACTGGGGCGACATTCTCCACTACTGACTCCTCCCCGTCCTACAGGTGGTGCTGTGGCGACATCCTCCACTGCTGACTCCTCCCCATCCTTCAGGTGGTGCTGGGGCGACATCATCCACAACTGACTCCTCTCCATCCTTCAGGTGGTACTGGGGCGACATTCTCCACTACTGACTCCTCCCCGTCCTACAGGTGGTGCTGGGGCGACATCCTCCACTGCTGACTCCTCCCCATCCTTCAGGTGGTACTGGGGCGACATCATCCACAACCGACTCCTCCCCGTCCTTCAGGTGTTGCTGGGGCTACATCTTCCACTACCGAATCCCCGTCCTACAGGTACCGCTGGGGCGACACCCTGCACTACTGACTCCTCCCCGTCCTACAGGTGGCGCCGGCGTGCTGGCGCCGTCTCGGCTGGGTAACCCGTTCGCGCGCGTTGCGGCGCCGGTGGTGCGCAGCTCGGCGGACAGCTCTGAGCAGCCGCAACAGCAGCGCACTGTGCTGGCACCGTCGCGGCTGGCCAGTGGCGGCGCCAGCAGCGCTGTCTCCAGCAGCCGCTCCGTGCTGCGGCCGTCAGCGCTCAGCGTGCCGGCCGCCAGTCTGAAGACGCCAGAGACCAACGGGCTGGCCAGCAGCACATTCACGCTCCACCCGCCCAAATTCATCAACCCATTCGCCGCCAAAGGTATGTGCGCCGGCACCCAGCCCTGGTCACGACCAACAAGCGTATGACCACTGACACAAGACCTGGAGTGTATCTTGCCCTTCTACCAAGCAATTGCTTTGGATGTGAACGAGTAATGATCATGTTATCCGGGTACATTTTGGTTGTGGACGTATTTGTATTCACGTCAAAGCGTGAAGAAGGAAGTACTTCAAACATGACAGTTTTCACACTTGAATGTATGTTCGTATATTCGCCAGGTAATGGACTCATATCCTGAGAGAAAAATGAGGAACTTTTTCGAGAGGATTTTTCAATTGGATAAGCAATGCCTGAGTAATCCATAGCCTGGTCTCACTAGGCAGTCCAAGGAAATGACCTTAGCGCAAGGCCGACCCGGGCTGGTTTTTGTCCTGTGCGATTTGGGCTGGTGCGAAAGCGCATGTTCAAACAGACGATTTTCTTCAAAGCAAGGGGACTATAATAATCCGCCATGTGACGGGACGTTGAATCATATTAAGCTATAGTTGTGAATTCGTTCATGAAACAAGACCAATGTTTCAAACCTGTTTGGATCGCTCACGTATGTCGTGTTTGCCGGCGGTACCTTGCTGGCGTACGTGCAGAATGTTGCTCTTACATCCGCCGGAGTAATCCAATATATATTTAGCGAACCAAATATCTATGTGGATGATACATGCACGTAGCTGTGGACATGCCATGCTTTCAATTCCTGATGCCCAAACCGCCACGCGGATTACCCGCATGTGTAGAGAATCGGCGGTTTTCAGCTACTGTTGATGTTCCGAAGTTGGACTTGGATCGTCCTGTACTGGCGCGCCATCCCAGCTGTCGCCGACGTCCCAGCGTGACTGGAGGTCTTCTACAGTTTCTCTGAGATTCACTGCTACTCGTAGACTGGTAGCTCCTCGTCATGCCGTCTGCTCTGACTTGATACTCATTCGACAGCTACATCGTCTCCGGATGGCTCTGATGAAGGTGGTACGGCCCTTTAGCCTGACCTGACCTGACCTGTCCTGACAGGTGCAATGTTTTGGACGAGGGCTCAGCCGAAGGCGGCGTGTCGCTTGATCTGACCTGATTGCGGCAGGTCCGGATGGCTCTGATGAAGGTGGCGCGGTCCTTTAACCTGACCTGACTCCCACAGCTCCGGATGAGGACTTGGATGGATGTGGTGCGGCCTTCCTGCTGACATGACCGACCGGCAGCTCCCGATGAGGACCTGGACGGAGGTGGCGCGGCCCTTTAGCCTGACCTGACCTGACTGACGAGACTTGGACGAATGGCCCTTTAGATGACGCTGATCACACTCCAGTGAACCTGGACGGAGGGGCACGGCCATTTAGCTGACTTGACCTGACTTGACTGCGACAGCTCCCATGAGCCTAAGGAGTGCGCTGCCTTTAACATGACCTGACCTGACTGATGACTGCGGCAGCTCAGATGAGACTTGACGGAGGTGGCGCGGCCCTTAACATTTGATCTGACTGCGGCAGCTCCCGATGAGGACCTGGCTGCCCTTTAACATGACTGACCTGGACATGGCCTTCTGACTGCGGCAGCTCCAGATGAGGACCTGGACGAGGTGGCACGGCCATTTAGCCTGACTTGACCCGACCGCGTCAGCCCAATGAGACTTGGACGATTGGCTCTGCCCTTTAACATGACTGACCTCAGCAGTGGCGGTGACGCCAGCCAAGGAGACGGTGACGCAGAACGGACCAGCACGGCAGCAACGGCTTCTCATTCCAGTCGGCCACTCACGCGGCAGACAGAACGTTAGTACCCGGTCACGCGGCAGACGGACAGTAGTGCCCGGTCACGCGGGGGTGGACAATGGTACCCGGTGGGTGGGCAGTAGTACTCAGTTACATGGTGGATGGGCAGTGGTGTCCGGTTGCGCAGTGGACAGGCAGTGGTACCCAGTTACGCGGTGGGTGGTCAGTGGTACCCGGTTACGCAGTGTACGGGCAGTGGTACCCGGCTATGTGGTGGGCGGGCAGTGGTATCCGGTTACGCAGTGTATGGGCAGTGGTACCCGGTTATGTGGTGGGCGGGCAGTGGTATCCGGTTACGCGGTGGGCGGGCAGTGGTACCCGAGTACATCTGGTTGTCGTGCCTGTCACGGAGATGTGCACAGCCCACAGCTGGCGGCTGTGATCGACTGGAACCGTTCCATATTTCTCCAGAACACTGATTTCTTATCTATTCATGTGGGTCATATGTGGGAGAGAACGAGGTTATTGTGAAAGCATCGATCTAGTACCCAAGCACTGATTGAAGCCAATGGGCATTCATCAGGGTTCTGCGCCAGCTGACCTTAATATATGGGGAGCGATTGCCCTGGAACGCGCTATTGTTTGCTGTAGTTTGGTGAAAACTGGTTTTGTGGGGATTCGTCGGTTATTTTGTGTAATGGTTGTTGCCTTCAAAGCTGATGATACATTAGCCTTTCCTCTTTATATGCATTTGTATTAGTAAATAGGTACTTCTGTTGGCACAGTGGCCATTCTTGTGTTGCAGTAATTGTATGAACGCTTTGGAATTTCACGGAAAATCCCATCTCTGCATGGATTGGGTAATTGCATCCCACCAGAGCTTTGATGGGATACAATAACAATAAAAGAACGGCTGGTGGTGAAAGGGATCACGACTACCGATGTGGCATTACGTCAGCCATCACGGCACCATCAGGATCCTGATTTTTTCAACCTGAGTACGATCTGGATGAAAGCGCTGCTAGGTTGATTAGAAGGTCCGACCAGGCACAACAGACAAAAGGCATTAATAGCCCATAAAGATGAAAGCCAGATATCATTGACAATGTTATGTTTCGTATCGGACATCGGCAGATAAATGCTCTTTTATTGAATTTAGTTTCAGCCTGATTAACTTAATCCTTGCCTTCTTTTATTAATGGTGTTTTTACAGCGACACAGATTCTGTGCTGGCTACGTCACAGATGCTATGTCAGAACCACTATGCACGTTTTGGCGTTCGCAGCGTAGAATCTGTGTAATGTTATATATAATCCAAGTCGGACTCGTAGAACATACTTTGCCGAAATTAGATACAAAGGATGCAATGGTTCTGAACGTGGCCTGCGCCATAGAGCGTGGGAGGCAAACATATGTCTCGATGACATTTCTTGGTGCATGTTAATGGGCGCTAAATGACCTTGTAGTCGGCGCGCCCTTAAGCCCAAATAATCAATCAATTGGTGCATGTTAATAGTGAATCCATTTGATTATGGTGAGCTACCTTTGAATGAATAGAAATCGGACGTACGTAGGTAAAGCGAAATCAGCACTGTAGAAAGGGAACTAACCGTGTAAGTTACTGCACATAATTAAACATTTGAGCATGAAGCTCTGTAATCGAATGCCCACCAACCGCCGCACCAGGACCCTCCGACGAGCTTTCGTCGAATGGTCGGTGGCTATTGGCGTCCAGGGGCGCATCAACTGCGTGGGTCATACAGTGCGTGATCTCGTCGAATTGTCTGCACTCTTCCGTCTGGCTGGGCAGGCTGCACAGTATGGTGGACTCGTTATTGAATGCAATATCTCGGAGCGAGGTTTGGAGTTGGAACGAAAAACCAGGAATGGAATTAGGGATTGTGCGGAGGATTTTTCATTCAATAAAAGAGGTAGCATCATAGTCCATTTTGTCTGTGTAATTTTTTCTCTAGTTTTGTATTTGTGTAGTATGTCGGTTCCACGCAGTTATTGTTGACAAGGTGGCGTGATTATAAACAATAAGATTGGCCTGGCGCGGACACGATTTAACGTGACGTCGCGCAGAATAGGATATTCATCGTCCGCTGCGAAAGTAACTTAAGTGTCCCATCTTGTTCTGCATATGTCTTGAAACTGGAAACTTGAAAATTGTGGGATTACCAAATTCCTGACCTTGTATGAGGCTGATTGGAAGACTTTTTGTGGGCGAGGTATTGGCCTCCTTGCGCATTTCGTAATTATATATTCAAATTATAATTTTACTCTTTCAAGCATAATGTTGCAATATCATTACAAAGCTGATGTGTTCCACCACGATAATTAAAAGAAGTCCTAAAAGGTTGAGAAAAAAAACTCCGCCGACCGGTTTTAGACCGCTCAGTAACTTGGCTGAACACCATTGGCTCGGTAGGATATGAATGTCCCCCTCGCCCCTGTCTATATCAGTAACCGACGGATGGATCGAGCTGACTCAGACGAATATAGATAGCCATGCATGTTCTGGTATTTAACCCCCTTTTCTGGGTTTAAAATTTTGTTTTTCGTAATTTGTTTTTTTTTTAATTTTTTTTTTTTTTTTTTTTTTTTTTTTTTTTTTTTTTTTTTTTTTTTTTTTTTTTTTTTTTTTTTTTTTTTTTTTTTTTTAAATTTTTTTTGTAAAAAAAATTTTTTTTTTTTAGGAGGGCTGATATTTTTGGAAAAGGATGTGTTGGGGGTTTGAAAGGGTATATTTCCCCCTATTTCGCGAGTAATTTATCCTGTCCTGTCTTAACCGCCCCCCTCAGGTTTTTCGCGGATAGCGGACGAACGGCGCGCGGCAGCGCGCCCAAATTTGACATACCTTTTCCCACATCAATTTGACATGCTGATTCAGAAATTTTTGGTCAGGTCATATAGGGTCAACGAGTTAGTCAAGGTCAAGTGAGGTCACCTCCAAAAAAGTTCAACCAGTCGTCACGCTTTAACGGATACAGATCTTTTAATGAAACTTTCAGCGTTTGCTTATCTTCAGGGATGCAACAAAACGTACGAGTTGAATTTTTCATTTTTTTCGTTTTTGACTACATATACATTTTGCGTATTTGCCAAATTGCAGTTCAAATAGAGGATTCTGGCTAAAGTAAGCATTTTTTTATTACGGAAAGTTGACTTCCAACAACGTTTCTCGGCCTGCTCTACCCATCGGGAAAGGAAAATTAAAGAAAACTTGAAAACTCAAAATTTTGAAATTTCCAAAATAATTTTTTTTATTTTGGCGGGGCCAGAAAAAAATATAGCTCTGGTCGATTTCGCTGTCCTTTTCTCATTCCAAATCAAATTTGTTTTTTCATATATCCCCAAAATGAACTCCCCAGAATCAAAAGCATAATGTAAATCGTGAAAAGTCGTGAAAATCTAGCCCCCCTGGTGACGTCACTTTTGTGTGAAAATTGTTTTGAAGGGTGGACCCGGACCCTACTCGTCGAACGCTTTCCGCTGACACCGCTTTCGTTTTCGTGCGATGGTTAATTTGGACTTTAGAGGGGTGTCTTCAACCGTCCCCCCCCCCCCGAAGGGGGGGTGGGATGATTTGACCGGAAAGACGGCGCGGGTTAAAATACGTGATTGGGGTTATTTGTGACGAGTTCTTCCAAAGCCGGAACTTTCTACTAAGTTATCTTAGCACTCAATCCACACATTTTTCCGGTTTAATTAATTGCCCTTGCATGGAAAAGTTCAAAGCATATGGGTTCTTATTACTTCGCTTTCCTTAACGATTATGTGATACTAGTATCAACATGCGGAATAAGGCCAGGATTGCATTCTAATGTTTCGATATTGGGATGCATATCGAAATAGTAGTTACATTTTTCCGAACTTATTACAACAAAAAATGTTATTCTCGCTCCATAACGGCGACTGGCTTCTGTTGTAAACGAGAATATGTAAGATTGTTTTCTGGACCCAACACGTCGATAGTTGTGCGCTCAAAATGCAGTCGTGTGGCCGCCTGCTCCGACGTCGCTGCCTGTCGCCAGGGTCGAGGAGACGGCGTCGCCGTCGATCTCGTCGTCGTCGTCTGCGTCATCGGGCACGTTCGTGTTCGGCCAGAACCTGGAGGCGCGCGTGGCAAACGCCGCGGCACCGGAGGCGGCCGCTGCCGTGTCTTCCACGGGCGACGAGCCGCCCACGGTCGCCGCAGCTGCGGCTGCGGCTGCTACTGCCGCTGGCACTGGCACTGCCACTGCGTCTGCCGCTGCGGCCACCTCCGTCCAGCAGTCGCCAGGTGGGTGGCGTCGCAGTCGCTCCCGTTCGGTGGCGATCGGGTGGCGGTGCGCTTCGGTGGTGCCGCGTTCTGGTGGTAATTTGAGAGTCGTGTGCTCTGACGCAGAGGTTGATACGCTCCCTAACTCATCTGATGATGCGATAAGAGCTGAGCAGGTGGCGAGTCATGCGGTGAGTGTTGCCGTGTATGTTACGGTGAATGGTGCTGTGAGTGGTGCGGTTAGTGATGGTGCAGGACCGTGAAGCGCTGTCGCTGTGCTGTTGATTGGTGATGGAGTTCGGGAGTAGTACGTCGCCGCCGAAATAGTATCTCATGGCTGGCGCCGATCGCCACGTGGCTCGGCGCTCAGCGCAGAGCCACGTAGCGATGTACACAGAGCTGTGTGGTCGACAGAGCTAAAACAGCTCTTAGGTGAGCACATGACGTATTGCCCGACTGCATATTTGGTTAATTGCGTCTCTGTCGAAGGTCTTGTTCGATAAGCTACGAATTCAAAACTGGAACGTTCCCGAGGGGGTTAATGGTGTCCTTGAGAACCAGTATCCTGGAATTCTGTTATTTTTTGTAGATTGGAGGGTGGCAGTGATGTTAAAAAACAACTGATGTTTAAATAACATATGCAAGTGCATATGGATAATACCTTCGTGAGCTATTTTCCATGAAGTTTGTTTATGGTTTCATGCTGGTGATGTCATTAGTGTATCTGCTGCCTTTACTAGTCGGCATTTATGCTGTCAGAGCCATAAGCGTTTTTAAAGCCATGAATCTCAGTCATAACCTATAGCAAAACGAAAACATATGCGGCACTTAGTGATGTCGGGATGTAAAGTGACAAAGAATAACCATTTGTAGCTCTAGACACACGGTGCTAAATAAACTGAAACAACCTACGGTTGTGAGAACCACTAGCCTTATAAGCAGCAAGCTTGCGTTGGCATGCTGTGACTCCGCCACCTCACTCGCTGGCAGGTGCTACGACGCCGCCGGCCAGCCTCAGTCTGAGGGAGTCGGCGGCCGTCTACGAGAAGCAGCGCACCAGCAAGCGCAAGTATGAGGAGGTGGAGGTGGTCACCGGCGAGGAGGACGAGAGCAACGTTGTGCAGGTGGGCATGATGGTGGAACGGCCGCGCCGGTGGCAAGGTCATGCCAGGTCACTGTCGGTGTCTTCGCCACGTCCTCTGCGGGATGTTGGTTATATTCAGGTGCAGCCAACATCTCCACTGAACCCTTCTTCATGCACAAAGGCGAGCTGTTTGAGTTGTGTCCCTCTGATCTAAAGCTTGGTGTGATGGTGTACCGAATCTGCGTGAGCCAAGTATTGCAAGTGGGTACCGAGCGCCGCGCACGTTCTGTTGCCGCAGGGGACGAGTAGTCAAGGGGTAAGTTGCCCGTCCCATAATCGAAAGCTAGCGGGTTCGAGTCTCACTTGTCACTACTCTTCGCCCGCGGCTAATCGGCGTGAAAGATTGGCGACGCTGCATTACTCATCGGTCGACGTGTCGTAAAACCAATAACCACCTGTTGCCAGATGTCGGAACTGTTTATCGAGTGTCGTGCACGCTCTGTTGCCGGATATCGCGACTGGTTATTGAACGCTCTGCACGCTCTGTTTTCAGATCAACTGCAAGCTGTATGCCTTCAACAAGGAGAAGTGTTCGTGGCTGGAGCGTGGCCGTGGTCTGCTGCGTCTCAACGACCGGCGTACGGAGGCGGGTCCTCTCCACTCCCGGCTGGTGTTCCGCACCCAGGGCAGCCTGCGACTGGTGCTCAACACCAAGGTAAGCTGACGCTCCGTAGCCAGGGCAGCCTGCGACTGGTGCTCAACACCAAGGTAAGCTGACGCTCCGTACCCAGGGCAGCCTGCGACTGGTGCTCAACACCAATGTAGGCTGACGGTCCGTAGCCAGGGCAGCCTGCGACTGGTGCTCAACACCAAGGTAGGCTGACGCTCCGTAGCCAGGGCAGCCTGCGACTGGTGCTCAACACCAAGGTAGGCTGACGCTCCGCACCCAGGGCAGCCTGCGACTGGTGCTCAACACCAAGGTAAGCTGACGCTCCGTAGCCAGGGCAGCCTGCGACTGGTGCTCAACACCAAGGTAGGCTGACGCTCCGTAGCCAGGGCAGCCTGCGACTGGTGCTCAACACCAAGGTAAGCTGACGCTCAGTAGCCGGGGCAGCCTGCGACTGGTGCTCAACACAAAGGTAGGCTGACGGTCCGTACCTAGGGCAGTCTGCGACTGGTGCTCAACACCAAGGTAGGCTGACGGTCCGTACCTAGGGCAGTCTGCGACTGGTGTTCAACACCAAGGTAAGCTGACGGTCCGTACTCAGGGCAGCCTGCGATTTGTGTTTAACACCAAGGTAGACTGGCTGTGTGGCCTGTTTATTGTTTTCTGTCCCCTACTTGGAAACTTTTGCCCTGTACGCACCCGCACAGATCCCCGACGAGGCACAACCTTTCCGCGGGGATTGCGTGCCTTAAGGATCCAGCGGCCAGGTCATCGGGAAGCCGAAGAGGGGTCAGACAAAGAATGCCTTGCTCGTCCTCGCATCCATACGCTCTCATTTCAATGCCCATTGCAGCTCGACATAGATGTCCTTCACCTAGCCTTGCAACACCAACTATCCCTACTACGAGCAGACAGGACATGGAAAACTCCTCCCCGGTTCTACCCACCAGCTCATTTGTATCGCGGTAGTCACGCCCCCTCGGCCCGTCCCTCGGGGTTGACTGAGTCCTGGAGGCTGATGTCCCCCCGTCGCACGGTGCTAGTTGTGACGGGGAGCAACACTCGTCTTTGGTCCCGATATCCAGGATGAGTAGGCGGGCTCGTGATGCCTCACGCTGGTCAAGTGGCTGGTCGCCTCGGGCCAGGGACCTGGAGTTATTCCCAGCGCTCGCCAGCCCGGCCGGCCGGGGTCAAGGGGTGGGCGGCGCTGTTAGTGCGGCCGAGGTGGTGAGCCTCTCTCTCTCCCGGCCATATGAATGCGCCGCCCGCTCCGTATAGCTCGTCGAGTGCCTGGAATCCTCCCGTCCGCGGGAAGCAGGCGTCCCCCAGTGACGCCCTATGCAGACGGGCGTCCAAGGAGCAGAAACCAACAAACAGCACATGGCACTAACAGCAACAAAAAACATCCCTGGTCTCTCCCGTGAGGTCCAGATCACCTATTCAGGCAGAACCAAGATGTTTCCCGCTATTCCTCCAATCCTCACTTTTCGCGGACAAACAGGATCGCTC